>CM076688.1:33278032-33538032 GCA_038501925.1 Xenopus petersii
CCAATAAGGATTAATTATTTCTCAATTGGGATCAAGTACCGGGTACTGTTTTATTATAACAGAGAAAAAGGAAACTATTAAATTTTTTAATTATTTCATTATTATGGAGTCAATGGGAGATGGTCTTCCCGTAATTTGGAGCTTTCTAGTTAACAGGTTTCCAGATAACTGATACTTGTAATAGATTCCATACAATTATTTGTAAATGTGATTGCTATTGACAGTAGTGTTTAAAACTAGGGATTCAACAAATCCACTATTTACGATTCGACCGAACCCCCAAATCCATCGCAAAAGATTCGTCTGAATACCGATCCAAATCCTAATTTGCATATGCAAATTAGGAGTGGGAAGGGGAAACTATTTCTTACTTCCTTGTTTTGTCATAAAAATTCACATGATTTCCCTCCCTGCCACTAATTTGCATATGCAAATTAGGATTCGGTTCGTCCAGGCAAAAGGATTCGGCCACGCAGGATACAATTATGTGTAGTAAAGCTCCCTCTCCTGACCACAATTACACAATGCTGTCAAAAATGCTGCAATATGTTGCCCTTAAAGTGGACCCGTCACCCAGACACAAAAATCTGTATAATAAAAGTCCTTTTCAAATTAAACATGAAATCCAATTTCTATTTTTTATTAAAGCATTCATAGCTGTTGTAAACTCATTTAAAAATCTCAGCTGTCAATCAAATATTGTCTGCCCCGCCTATATGCCTAGGCATAGAGGCGGGGCAGACAATTGCTTTCACTTTCCATTCAGCACTTCCTAGATGTCACTGCTCTCCCCACATTCCCCCAGTTCTCTTCACCGTTTAATTGTGTAACCAGGGCATAGGGATGGACTTCAGGTCCCCCATTCTGGTGCACAAACAAGATTCTGAGATGATGCAAGGCTTGTCTTAATAACAGTGTCCACAAAATGGCTCCTGCCTGCTTGTTATAATTATGAATTAACAGACTGAAGGAAACAAGATTCAAATAATTTATATAGTGTAATTAAAGTTCATCTTGCTTGACTAATGTGATAAAATAGGATTTTACATAATTTTTTTGGGTGACGGGTCCACTTTAATAATAAGTGATAATGAGCCTTTCACCTATATGGTCACTAAAAACATTCATAAAAATAGTACTGAAATAAATTACTATTATAATGGTATTTGAGTGCGCTGCTCCTACTGCTGATTTCATGATAAATTATCCAATTTTTAAATGCACAAAATACAACTGTCCACATTTCCATGGGATAAAAGTTTAGAGAGATAGCACCACAGGCCTCCATTGGAAAGGGTGTTAAGGCAAGGTCACGAGTACAGCCGAGCATTAATATGCACAAAATGAAGCCCTATTTAAAATAATGGAATACGCACTATAACAATTTCCACGGGCACATGCGAACCAACATCCGCCAAAAGACGAAAATATTTGCGTTTCTTAGCAGAAACGCAAATATTCCAAGGAAACGCCATATTATTGAACTCTATGGGATATTCAGGTATGGAAATAAACTTTGCTGCGTATTTTCAACATGGTGGCCAAACTCTCGCGAGATGGATTTCAAACATGCGTATTCACGGCATTGTAGCTGGTGATATAATTACGCTATGTATTGACGAGCAGTACGGCTACATTTTGCATGTAAATTGTTTTCCACTTGGCTTTTTTTCACAAAAGCTTACTAAAATTCTTCTGAGTGGAATTGTAGGGAATGAGAAAAACAGAAATGCATGGCAGGAAAAGAAAACTACTGCATATTATCATGCACTTGTGGTTACATTGCTGTATTTACCGTCGACTGCACGTTTTTTAAAAACCCATCGTAAAAACGCCACGTGTGACCTTGTCGCATCCGCTGCTTCAGTTTGATGGCCAAACACATGTACTGACAGATGCAGGGGATGGACCAATGTAGAATAAAATGACTGGAATAGGCAGTAAGTCACATTCTTCATGCTGCTGAATCATGGCACAAAGCACATTATTTGCACTGACGTTCATTAATAATAACACTATGTTTTTAACATGGGCAGAGTTCTCCTGTTCAAATTGCTTCTCTTAGTGGATAATGTTCTGTAATTAAGCTGGCCTAATTGAGCCTGGTAAACATGGGCTAAAAGGAACTTATCTTAATTGATCTATAATGGTTTTGAAAGTCATTTTCAGTTTTTCTTTTTTTATAAATAAGGCTTTTAGAGCTTATACAACATCTAAAATCCAAAAATTTAGATAATTTGTCAATGTTTTTAGCTGACTGCCATAATAAGCTCAGCAAGGGGATGTATGCCATGCTCTTAAGATGATTACAGATGATAAATTCAAAAGAAAATGGGTAAATTGTAGCACTTAGACCACAACTCAGACCTCCTGATTGTCCCTACTAAGATGGGACAGTCCTGATTTGTGGGGCTTTCTGGGAAGGGGATGATCATCGCAGAACCTGCATTACCCAAGATATACGTTTATCCTTCTATGACCACAATAACAGAGCATACAGATATGGGATTTGTTAAAAGCTCCACATTATGAGAAGGCCATTTCCCATAGAGTCCATTTTAATGAAATAATTAACATTTTTAACGATTATTACCGTTAACTCATTAAATTCAGAAGGGTAATCCTAAACATTTTCTTCTTCAAAAGAAAGATGCCATTTGTGAGATGCCCATGACGTAAAACTAGATGGAGGAAACATTGGTGCTACTCAAAACAGCCAAATATTAGCTCTTCTGCATTCAAGCACAGACATACTTAATTCATGGTCTGTGGGACATGGAGCTTGACACCATCATTTATACTGGGCCTCGTTTTGTTAGAATAGTTAACAGTTCTCGATAGACAGCCCTACACAGTTGTCAAATGCTTCAATTAATTGACCAATATTATTATGGCAGTCAATTAGCAAAGAGAATAATTTACTATGTAATTGAGCATTAATTACATTCCAAGCATGAAGGTAATCACTTTCATTTAGCGTTGATGTCATTTCCTGAATGCTCTGCTGAGCGCCTCACTCTTAGCCCTTCTCTCAGGGTAACTGCATTTCAAGAAGAGTTCGAAGTTCTTCACGTCTACGCTCAATAGATAAAATAGAAAAGTTTTACTTAATGACTACAATATCCTCTATGAAATCAATTAAATGGTTGACTCCAAGCGTTGCCTTAATTAATTTGTATTCAATTACAAGGATAACAAGTAACGTGGAATGTATTACCACCAAGAAATCACTATAGTGCTGTACTTTGACACGGTTGGCTTGGTTTTACGGATGTTGACTTCTAGATTATTTCAGCATATTCATAACATAATTTGAGTCATTTTTGCTGCCATGATGTTGCAAATTCTAACTACTTCTACTTAGACTGCTTCTTTAATTTAGTCATCAACCTATAGGTCAACTACAGTTCCTGGCATCTTCAGTGAACTGGCGATAAAAGCTGCAACTTACAAATGTCTGGAAGACCAGTGTTGGTTTTCAGAAGAAAGACGAGTAAGGACTTCCAGCACACCCTAATCTAGGTGTAGGTTAGGTCACACCCCCTCCTTTTTAATTTAATAAAGAACATACACCAGCACAGCAGGGCAAGTAAATGCCGAGATATTCTTGAAAGTTTATTGCGTCATTAACTGCAGAATTTTGTGGGCAGGCTTGACAAAGGGACATGCCCCAAAAACATTACAGTTGACACATAAAAGTTACAAGGGTTGTCCCACTATTCACATACCCTGATGTCTCGCTGAAAGTTATTTTCTGAAGCAAAGACACCATTCTGTGAGATGTCAATGGAGAGAAAGTAGACTGTAGGGGAAAAAAACATGGCGGTAATGCTGGCGCTAAACTTACAAGCAAAATATATTCAGCTGTTAAATCTGGTCAAGTATTATTTCTTCCTACCAATCCAAGCAAATGGCTGAACCCCAATGAAGAGAATTTAGTAGTAATTCCATAATTGCAGTAGGAACTAAAAAGTTGAATACAAAATAAAGCTGCAGGATTCCCACCACATATGGGGAAACAATATATCAGTTCAAAGCCTGAAGACAGATGTTGCTGTTAAACTGTAAATCCTTTATAAAATAAACATTAAAGTTAACGCTTGCGCAGGTGCTCTCTTGTAGTGATTTAGGTTCATCATTATAGCTATGCCTTGAATTTATCATAAATAATTTTTATTTTGAAAACAAATGCGATGCAAGAGCGACAATGTGGGTATTGCAACCGGAGCAGGACAAATGCCACCATGATGGTATAAGCTATTAAGAATGTTACAGCAAATCCCATCCTTGGTCCTCCACAGAGGTCTTCTACGTTTCCAACCTTTAGGAATTCATAAATGTTTGAATTTGGGTTTTTAACCCCGATTTGAGGGTTTTTTGCTAAAATGTACTCACTTGAATTGTAACCAGTATTTATCGAGCTAAAATGTTCAGTAAAAACTTTTATATGTTACTGAGCTTGTAAAGGTATTGAGTTTTTTTCAACAATTTTATTCATTCAAGTTTTTTTTTTATATTTGGATTCTTTAAAAAATAAGTTAACATTTGTGTTTTTTATTTTTTTTTTAATTGAGGGTTTATTCTAAGTAGAAAAAAGCATTTCACAAATCTGAATTTTTATAAATAAGGCCCTAACTGTAATTGTTTTTTAAAGTATCTGTCCCTTGATATTTCCCTGCACTGCTGACTGCATGTACTACTGTACATGCATGTAATACTTACGCCAGCGATACTTTGTCAGCGCAAAAGTTTCTTAGCGAATTACTTTCTTCCTATCGAAACTCTGTTAACATACTAACGTTCACGTCAATTTAAATGTGGCGGGTACATAATGGTCATATGTATTTATTAGTGATGTTGGTGAAATTGCTGGAAGTGGCCACTTATTAAAAATGTCAAAGCAAAAAAAAAAGAAAAAAATCTATTGTCCTAGACATGTGCCCACACTAAAACAAATTGAACTCAAATGGTTAAAACAACATATATTTAACAGTTACAACTTGTACAATATAATTCCACATTAATATATGAAAAAAACGCCAGCATTTTATCTTTTTTTATGATTTTTTTTTTGGAGTACAGGATATGATGTCACTGACATAATAATGTTGAGGATGTAGCTTCATCTTATCAATTCGCCAGGTAGAACCTTGCAAAATAGACTTTGGCGAAAAAAGGGTAACATATTGAAAAGTTCACACTCTGATAAATTTGCGGATTAACGAAACTTCACCTGAGCCAAAATTTGCCTGGCGAAACAGCACAAGACTTCTCTAGTGCTGAGCTTTTTCGCTAGCAAAATGTCTTTTTCAACTTTTTGTAAATTGGCCCCTTTGTGTATCAATTCCCTAGCAATTTTGTGTATCCTTCTTAGTAACCCTTTGAATGGTTCCACTTAATTTCACAGCCTAAAGTTTCCCCCTAATATATCCCAAATTCCATTCCTTTGATTTTGTACATAGGGTTGCAATCCTGGTCAGAGTTACCAAGCAGTGACATCTAGGGGTCAGGGTGTTGACATTAGGGCTGGAGATTGGGAAGATCAGTTAAAAGCAATCTCATGTGACAAAGGGCATTAAGTTGACTTTAGGGTGTTACTGGGTGAGTTAGACGAATGGTGTGGTGGAATGGGTGCAACTGGCCTGGACAGGGGCATGGATGGGTGTAACTGGGCTGGCTGGAGAATGGGAAAGACTACATTTAATAGCAAGTATATTTTTTATGAATGCATTATCAGCCCCAGCTTTAAGTGGTGTTTAGTGGTTAGGCTGCTAAAATGCCAGCTGGGTTGCAATTCTATTTTGCACATCAACTGGCCACAATTTATGTTAATTAGATTTGTGACAAATTATTTACACTCATAGTCACCCCTTTGATTAGGGATTTTTTTCCATTTTTTACCACTTTGCTGTTTATTTAAAAGAGGTTAGCTCACATGGAGAGATCTCCGGCTCAGGCAATTCAAGTTGTTGCTTCCATTTCAGTTGTCTCCGCTAAGCCTCTACATATAAAAAGCAATACCAGCACAGCCCTAGTAGTTCGAACGTCTGTGTTTAGCTAAAGCGGTCTATGGAGAAGGTCACATTTGAAGCAAGAGGCTTGGCAGCTCTGATTCATACACCAAAATATAATGCTGATATTGACACACACTAGGCTGTGCTTAATTACTCCACAGAAAATAAAAAGATAATGAATCCAAAAAAACAAAAAAAACAAAGAGGCTATATCTGCCTTAAAATTAATTTAATACACTACCAGTAATATTTCCATAGTTTATAATTTACTTACAGAAGTGCCGCCTGAAATGGAAAACTCATATATGGCCCTCTGGCAAACTGACCTTTCCACGCGAGACATGACTGATCGGTCAAGAATTTGGTCCTCCATTCAAAAGCTCTCGCATAACGTGGGCATTAAAGAGATGGCATATAAAGTAATCTCCAGATGGTATATTACCCCACTCAGCAAACAAAGTTATGCCCACAACCTCACTGTTGTGCTTTCGTGGATGCCAACACACAGGCGGCTATATGCCTACATGGTGGGACTGTAACACAGTGCAGACTTTCTGGTCTCAAGTGTTCCAGATTGCAACACAAATATTTGGGATTACGATTTTGCCAAGCCTAGAAGAGGCGTTATTTTGTCTAACACATCAGCGACTACCGAGCATTCACAGAAAATGAATATCTCAATTATTGGCAGCTGCCAGATGGGTTATTGCCCTGAATTGGGTTGCGCTTAAGCTCTCCCAATTACAATTTGATTATATACACAATATGCATTATTTTACAGCTCTTCTTGAAGACACCCTGGACACCCATTTGGAAATATGAGCTCCCTGGGTATCTTACAAATCTACCACAGAATCTCCAAAGGACTGAATTTCTTCAAGAGTCCTACTCGAGTCTTGTAGGCAAAGCTTGAGACTTACTGTATGACTTTGAATATGAAAATTGATAATGTGTTATACCTTCTCCAGATAACTGTTACATATCCTTGTATTTTTAATTTTTTTCTTTTACTTATTTTTTTTTTGTCACAAAAAGTGAAAAAAAATCATAAAGATTTAAAAAAAAAAAAATGTAATACAATGTATAGCAATAAAGAACATTTATCATCTAGGTTTTGAAGAAATACAGAAAAGCCATTTCCTATTGTGTCCAATTCTTTAAGTTTTGACAGATCTGCTTTTTCTCTGCAATAAGACAGTACCTTGTAGTTAATGATAGTTTAGCTAGCATAAATCCATGATGACAACCACACAATCCCTTTCTTCAGAGTATAAATGCTTTCTAGAAGCCTTAAGGCACTGAGCTCCATATTACAGAAATATTCCAGGTCCAAAAGTATTTTGCTGCATAAATACTAATTATCTTAGCTAATAGTCCTCCAAAGTCATTCTCCAGCACTTGCTCAGCACTTACTTGGGAAAGAAGCTAAAAAGAGTAATTTAATGGTATTCAGTAGTATGTGTCTCTATTGACCATCAACTGTGAGTAGCAACAGTCCAATCTAAACCATTTCTCATAGCAATAAACCGCTTTGGGGAGTAGCCTGGCGGTACACTAACTTTTGAGTGCACGATTTATGTGGAGAAACAAGGCAGTGCACTTTGATGAGCACTTGTTTAAGACCTTGAAGGCAATCTCCAAGCAAGTCAATGGCAAAGGATTTTCAGCTTGTGGAAAAAAAAAAAAAACACATGCAAAGCGATAAAAAAAGAACCCCACAGGCACTGACTAGAACACAATTATATTCGCGAATAGGAAACATTAAAAGGCTTAGAAAGCAAGACAGCTCTTTCTCAACAATTGGTAACTTATCTTTTGTAAATAAAGGTGGCCATACACTAAGATTCGCTCATTTGGTCAGGTCACCAAATGAGCGGATCTATCCCCCAAATATGCCCAACAAAGGAAGTTGATTTCAGCCCTTCGATCAACGATTGGATTACAATGACAGGAATAGGTGCAGATGGGAAGGGGACACTTTGATCCTGTCCGATCGACATTGGTTTGGCTTGATTTTTGGCCAGATATCGGTCAAGGAGGTCCATCTGGGTGCCCCATACTTGGCAGCTAAAGCTGGACACAGTCACAAAGATTCCATCGTAGCAATCTTCTTTTCAGACGATTTTTGGAGTGTGGAATGTTTGGCATTTTTCATGCCATGGTAATCGGTCGTTCAGTCGATCAGACAGCTAAGAAGATTTTTGTTGGCTACCTTTAATTTCTCTGCACGTATTGTTTATCTGACAATATCAGTGGGAGATTGTCACCAGCTTTTGTCAGAAATAACTTTTGTACGATTGCTGTCAGGGGCAGAACATCGTCTGATCTGTTCTTTTACTACTTTATTTGATCTGAATGGTTAATGGCAGGTCGGGAGATTGCACCGCACAATCGTTTGTCTGATATTGAAGGTATCTGCACATCTACTGTATGTCCAGCTTAAAGGACCCAGAATCAAAAGTTTAAATCAGCCCATGTATGGCCACATTAAGAGAGAATGGAACAGTCTGCAGAAATAAGAAAAATAAGGAAATGCGTGGCCCATAACTTTAAGAGCAAAATACTCTAAAATCATTATTGGGTACACCTGAGACATTCATTAGACAAAACAGTAAAATGAATAAAAAATCCAATAACTTGCAGTATAGAGTGTATTCTACTATTCCCCAACAAACACAGCAATTATATCCAGCCTGCTGGAGAACACATCTGCATTAGCAAAAAAGGAGTATTCCGGCTGTAAGTTATAGCTGTGACGGTGCAATAATGATACGGTGTTATTAACCAATCTCTGGGGCTGCTCAAATAAAGGCTTTTGCCTGTGTTTTCCCCACTAAAACTGAGACATGGGACCTTTTTGTAGATACAAAGCACACACGCTCATTAAGCAAGTCTAGCTGGAGCTGCCTGGAGAGCGAGTGAGGAGGGGCACAGATGCAGCACGACATGAACAGATAGTGATCTGGTCATGGAGCAGCATATTAATATCAAGAAAACGAATAACAGTGCAAAACCTTTTCTGCCTACAAAGTAAAAGCATTATAACACAAATGGCTGAAATTATTGAAAGTACGGAGGCTAAATAATAAGCCCTTCTTTGGGAGCAATTATTTTGTGTTCACCAAGAGATGTGTCAACAAGACGAGGAAAGAGACTATGTGATTCTATGGTATACCAGGGAAGTATATAAAAATCAACCCAATTCAGAATGTAAAATGTCTTTAAGAGACTGATGTTGGGAATTGTACATGATAAGGGTAAAACGGAAAAAGAGGTTTTTTTTTGTTTTTGGGTTCTATCCCCCTTTGAGGCCCAGAAATTGATGGAGGACCCCCTTAATCCATGACAGGGTACTGGAAAATAAAAATATTGCTACAATAGTAATTCAGTCATCCAGGATCTAGCACTGAAAATAATTGTCCAACAGGTAAGTTGCTTGGAGGCTGCTGGACATGGTAAAAGATGCAATAATGGGCATTCAATTAACCAAACGTTGATTCCATTTCAATCACTGACCCAGTGTTATCTAGCAATTATACATAAGGTTAAAGTGCCAGCTCATAAAACTAAAGGCCATCCCAATGTTTATAAACTGTGGTTCAACAGCAAAATAAGACACGCACAAAACTAAGTTGCCAATCAACAGCCCAAGAAACAGTGAATGGGCCCAAAATAATGGCTTCCCTGAAGACCATCTCAAATATTATTCTGTAATATTTTTGGCAATGTGAACATTTTCCAGCTGCTGCTGACGCATACAAGTAAATGTGCGATGCTCTGACGATATTAAATATAGGTAATATTAACAATTTTAAGACATTACTGCTGTAAAGTCAGGTTGCTGCTTGAAAACTATAAATACAATAGGTTTAAAGAAGACAGTCTGAGAAAAAAAGCTGATTCTAGAGAGTGAAAGAAAAAAATTCCAAGAACACTTTAATGGCTCTGCTATTATACCAGTCAGAGGATGCCGATTCCCCTTTATAAACGCATTTCACATTTGCAATCTGTCTTTGTCTCCATGCGGCTACTGAACATTTTAATTCACCTCTATGAAGTCAAAAGCCTGCAATGTGCCGATGCTCCAGGCCCAGCTTGGAGATACTGATTTCATAATGTGAATATTCTGCCCAACGTTCTAAATGAGTAAAAGCCGCTCTCCTTTATGATCATACCTTATTGTGCTAATTCTAAATTACAATATTTCAGGATTCCTCAATAAACATTGGACTTACTGGCAAAACTTGGGGGTAGGTGAAAGTAGAGGTGCCTCCTTACTAACAGGTGGAGACCGGGTAGGGGACGGGGCCGTGACAGAGGGGCGATGCCGTGATATAGAAGGGTGGGCTCTGACAGAAGGATGGGTCGTGACGTCAGGGGGCGGGGCTATGATGCATTGATTGGCCGATCGCCGTGTCAATCATGGGGAATCCTGCCTGGTTTTCCTTATTTGGAAAACAGGGCAGGAAGTTTTGGCCTGCGCAGCCCTTCAAAATACCGGGCTGTCCGGGTCAAAACCGGACAGGTGGTAACCCTAGGTGAAAGGGGTCTGAGCAGCTGGTGCAGAAGAAAGTACCACCAGTGCCACATATGCTACTCATACAGGTATTGGATTCATTACCCGGAAACCCGATATCCAGAAAGCTCCAAATTATGGGAAGGCCGTAGACTCCATTGTAATCTAAAAATTTACATTTTTAAAAAGGCTTCCTTTTTCTCTGTAATCATCAAAAATGACAGGTATGGGACCTGTTATCCAGAATGCTTGGGACCTGGGGTTTTCTGGATAACAGATGTTTCTGTAATTTAGATCTTCATACCTTAAATATATTAGAAAATCGTGTAACCATAAAATAAACCCAATAGGCTGGTTTTGCTTCCATATATCTTAGTTGGGATCAAGTACAAGCTACTGTTTTACAGTTTTTCTCTGTTTTATTACAGAGAAAAATGAAATCATTTTGAAAAATGTTGACATGTTTATAGTGATAAAAGGTGCAAAGATTGCTCAGGTCTAGTAACCCACAGCAACCAATTAGATGTTTTTACCCCCAAACAAATAGCCAGCAATTTATATCTGATGATTGATTACAGTTAGTTTTGAGACAAGTACAAAACTTTGCTTCTTTTATTACATTACCCTGTTGGGAAAATAGCTATTGTGGGGCTTTAGTGCCTTATGATTGCACTGCTTTAAAAAATGGTGTTCAAAGCACCCTAGCTCACCCCATAAGATATTCTCTTTAGGAGCAAGATAAACGCAAAATGAGTAGTGAATGAATGGCTTCTTATGTAGTATCCTCTTGACTGACAGTTCTTCTGAAGCATATAGCAAGACATATCCCAGGTATGACTGCTACCCTAAAAGCAGTTTATTTTTTGTGTTACATAGCAACTTGCAATCCTTTTTCCTACAGAAATGCCTGTATTGTTACTGAAAATGGGTGGGGTTATATTAAAACAGGGTATGAATTAGGCCTATTAGGGAAAATAACTTGTGTTCATTTGTGAAATCATTCACAAATCCAACATGTTGGAAAATAACATATAAATCAAAAAGGCAGGCACTAGCAGAGACCAGTCTTCTAGGCAGGCTTGTCAAGTCATTAAGTAGTTTATTTCAGAGCACAAGGGTACAGCCTTACGCGTTTCATATCACTCAGATACTTAATCATAGGCTGTACCCTTGTGCTCTGAAATAAACTACTTAATGATTTGACAAGCCTGTGTAGAAGACTGCTCTGTGCTAGTGCCTGCCTTTTTGATTTATACGGTGGTTCTCTCACCAAGCTGAGGGTTTAGGGTGGTGCACTTGGACCTCCCTTCACAACTGATAAGTTCTACTAAAAAACCTGAGATCTTTCTACTTTCATACTGACTACTATCAACAAAAGTGTGTGATCCATGTTGGAAAATAATCTGAGATACATAATGTTGCCCAGTGCATTACTGATGTTAAAGTCATACGAAAAGCAACCTGCACCTGACCCTAAATCGCAAAATGTTGCCATTGTAGGACATGCACCCAACTTGTATCTTTTAACGCCATGCGCTTCTTTATCATATGCCTCTGGTTTCAAAAAAAGGTTGCAGAGCAGGACAGTACATCCCCAGTTTTCACCAGCACAAACCTAATCCACAATAGCTACCCTAATTTCAACCCGAACCCCAGTCCTGTGGGATTTAGGTCAACCTGCCGATCACTACAGTGCATGATGCATCAGCAGATGTGAAGATGAACCTCTTTACTTTCTGTAGCTCTCACAGTTTTAACAAATGAGACTATAAAAAGCTACCCATGGTAGTTTTACGGAATCCATCGTTTTGGCCCATGGAGCATTCAGTGCGATATATTAGCCAGTGAATACTGTCCACCTGTAGTCTGGAATATGTAATGTGTAATGTCAGCTAAGCAGTTATAAAGAATGTCTATAATTTGCCAATAAATAAATGATTTGCCATTTGTCTGAATAATAAGTATATACTTACATATAGTATTATATATACTTATATATACTTACACATAAGCAATGACCCCAGCACAAAGCAGAGGGAAACACACAACTAAGGAAACCCAAGTGTCATTTGGGGCTGATGCCTAAGAGCCTGGTGCTTTATGACAGCTGTGCGCAGCCAAATACAAAACCTGTTTATGCTCTTGTTCCTTTTCCCCATCCCTTCTTTTTAATATCCGACTTCTAAACCATTTTTATGAAGGAGAAAATAGAAAACAAGAGTCGTCTGATTAGGTGTGGGAGGGAAAGGATGTTAATATCCACCAAATAAAGCCAGTGCATAAAATGAAACATTTTCTATGCCTCTATTATTCTTTTGAAAAGCTGCACAAATCTAAAACTAATATTTGCACATGAAAATGTTCCTGTAGCCTGTCGACTCTTTCCGTGAGAGCTAAAAAGCTTGGCAAACAGACCTTTCCAGAACATTCTGGAAGGGGCTGGCGCAAAAACACAGAGAGGAAATGTCTACTAAATAATGGGCAAATTGCCTCTTCATCGGGGTGACAATCTCCCCGAACTGCCTTCTCCTACCTTCCCACGAGCTATAATGAAAAATCTCACAAGGAAACTTCTGGGCGACTGCAGAAAACAAAGCGCAGACGGGAAGGTAGGAGAAGGTAATTCGGAGGGATTGTCACCCCGATAGAAGAGATTTCTAATAGTTTGAACTAGAAACGGCAAAAATTAGGGTAGGTTGTTTGAGGCTCTAACAAGAAGGCCAGAAGGAATATTACCCTGGGATAGATTCCTGCATCTGTCAAATATCTACAGAACACCCACAAAGTGATCGGGTATTGGGCAGAAGGCTCAGATTCCAGGGGGGCATTTAGTGGGTAACCTGCCTGGGTACCCGACTATGGTGTGGGATCCCTCACACCTTCCCCTGAGATGTGTGCAAAATTTGTCCCCTTACCCATCTGTTTTGGCTCCAGCATGATGTCATCAAATAAATCTTCTCTCAAATAAAAATTACCAAGGACAGAAAACTGTTTACATCTGTTCCACCTACACACTAATCAGCTGTGCTTAAGGGTCACTCACATAAAATAAAAACAATAAGTGTCTATTTAGTTGACTAGGTATTACTGACCATGGAAGAGCATGGAGATCAGGGAAAGAGTGGAAAACGAGGGCATCTTTATCCCATGCTAGGGTCAGTATTTGTATGCAATCTTGATGTATACACTAATCTGTTGTTCTGTACAGCAGACTATGGTGCGGAGAGCGGAGGTGGAGAGGGCATAACGTTTATAGAAGGATCAGCAAGGAGGCAAAGAGTACAAATTATACAAAACTAAGACAAAGCCACACAAAACATGTGAAATTATTCATATAATGTAGTATTCTTATTGGACTGTGACAAAAAGATGGCAACATTTTTTTTTAACAAAAGGCACTGTTATTATTTATTTATATAGCGCCAGCATATTTCACAGCGCTGCAATGCAATCTCTCACAATTAAAGTTTTATTTTGTTTTTTTTAGTTTATACAAAGTAACTAATCATTTGGTATATTAGATGTATGTAAGTAATAAGAAGTAAAGTTTCTAAGTAGATATTCTATTAGTCTGCAAGGCTAGGACACATTTCAACTGAGCAAAGTCCATATATCTATTAGGGAAATGGCGGATACCGAGTAGGGACGATTTCCATAACTTAGAATGAAATGCCAGTCATATTAAGGGGAAAAAATCTATACCTCCCAACATCAAACTTGTACTGTGATATTTAACATTTAGTTTTAGAGTAGGTTTTAATATGCCTTAAAATCTTCATGTCATACCTTAGCTGATACTGCACACGCAGATTTTAATACCTGAGCATTTCCAGGCCTAACGTGCAATTGAGATCTGCCTACATAATTTACCTTACAACTGCAGCCCTGTCATTTTACAGATATGATGGAAGAATTTAGCAGAGCTGCGGCATAAATGAGGCAGCGAGAATAGAGAGGAAGGAAAATTGGGAATAAAAAATATATCCGTTCCAGCAATTTGTGCTACTCGCAAAGCCCCTGGAAATATTAGTTACGCTGCATCATGAGTATTTGCATTATCTTAGATTAAATGAAAAATGGGACACTTGTGGCAAAGCATCTTTGCTTTATTTCCCTAAAAAAATCTGGAATAAGGAGTTTCGTATGAGCAGGGCTGGGAAACCGCGTTATTCATGGGGCTATATTTTCTCCCTTTCTGTCAAAATATCAGCAGTCAGGTCATTCGTCTACTAAACTTAGAAAACCTATAAACAAATTATTGACAGAAGTTGTGATCCACTGAAAAAGACTTAAGGGAAAATTTACTAACAGGCGAAAATTCGCCAGCGACGGCTTCACAGCCATCGCAACGAAAATTCGATCGGACAATGCTAATTTACTAGAATGCAAAGTTTCGTCCTGGGTGTCGGACATTATTAAAAAATAAAATTTAAACACTTTTGCAGCCTATTACCCTGAAAAAAGGAAAAGATGCCAGCGTTTTTTTGGACTTAGAAATTTTTCCACTCAAAATATATGATGTAAGTAACAGAAGATTGAGGAAGATCTATGCACTCCAGTGCACTTTGTCTGGCGAAAGAGGTAACGTTCAGTAAAATGCGCATTTTAGTGAATTTGCGGAGTAATGTCCATTCGCCAGAGCAAAAACGTTAGAGTGCGAGCTAGAGAAGTGACGTCTGCGTTCATTAGTAAAGCGCCAAAGTCCCTGACAGCAGTAATGCAGTAGATCACTTCGGCCTTTAGTAAATCTGCCCCTAAATGCTCAGAATTTCTGTGCTGACAGCAGTTAAGGGTATGTCCTTTTACAGGTATGGGCCCCGTTATGCAGAATGCTCGGGACCTGTGGTTTTAGGAAAAGGGATCTTTCTGAATTTCGAATCCTGATGTCTTGATTCTAGTAAAAATCAGATTAACAATAAATAAACCCATTTGGATTGTCTTCCCACCAACTGAGGTTATTTAAATTTATGTTAGGGAAACAAGGTTCAGTTTTATTATTACAGAGAAAAAAAAAGGAAGTGATTATTAAATGTGAATGATTTGATTAAAATAGAGTCTATGGGAGATGGCTATTCCGTAATTCGGAACTTTTAGGATAACAGATCCCATACCAGTAAAGGCTTTGAGCAAAGGACACAGAGGCATCTCTGATGAAGCTTTTATTGGTGAGTGACTTCTATGTTTTAACCAAATTCTCATAGATGAGATCAGCAGAGTATTTCGGGTGGAAAGAGTGATTCTGACACACTAAAGGTGGCCAAACATGGGCCGATAAAAGCTGCCGACCGTGTCGGCAGCTTATTGGCTAGTGTATGGGCCCCCCGAAGGGCTTCACCGATCGACATCTGGCCGAAAGTCGGCCAGATCTCGATCGGATGGGACAAATAATCCCGTCGGATCGCGGCCGCATCTATTCGTTGATGCGGTCCCGCAATCCGACCGCTCATTGCTAATCGTTAGGATCCGATCGTTGGGCCCTATTGCCCACGATCGGATCAGCCCGATATTGCCCACCTCAAGATGGGCATATCGGGGAGAGATCCGCTCGTTTGACGACATCGCCAAACGAGCGGATTTCTCAGTGTATGGTGACCTTTATACCCAAGGAGGTGGTCTGTGAGTGCCCAATGGATTTGGGTTGCGGTTTACTTGATGTAAATATATATGCAATATATATATATATACTAAATACTACACTATATACTAAACACTTCTGTTACTCTCTTGCAGCCAAGGGCACTCGAATTTTCCCTGGTGCATTCATTATACGTTATGGTTCCATAAAATCTGTCTGTTCCTCCAACACATGATGCACTGAAAAATAGCCAATGGCTCTTGAGAGACATGCAACCAATGCCCAAGCTCAGATAATAGAATCAATAATGGTATCCAACCAACCAGCAAGGAGAGAGGCCAAGGCAGTGGTCCCTGAACCTGCTGCAATGTTCTTGCACCTGACAGAGCAGCACAATGAGCTTCAGAAGTAGAGCTGGGACCCCTATAAGTAGCACTCCCTGAGAGTAGCACTGTACCTCAAAATACTTCTTAATTGCAGGGCACATGAATAGCCGTGTCCTTGCATGTAATAATACATCATGCAACTGCATTGTGTGTATGCAGGAACAGCACAAACAAAAGAACCGGTGAAAGGAAAGTGTAATAAATAATTGGTGAGACCTCTACCAGTGTGTTTGTGTTTAATGATTGGAGAAGTGTGGTATTTGATATACTAGTCTGAAAACCTTCTTAAAGGAAAATAATACATTTTTGATGATTTATTTCAAATTTAGTTTACTTTCTGAAACCTCTGGATCAGAATAGGATCAGAGTTAATGAGCTTTTCCTTTGAGTATAATCTGTTGAATTTATACCATTAAGACGGGTCAGCAATCCAAACAGGTGGCTGCAACTGGCTCACTTTCGCTCTGCTTACTCTCATGTTCTATTAGGTTTGAAGAACAACATGAAGAAAGGGCTCTTCTAGTTTTCAAAAAAAATAAAGGTGAGTTTAGTTTGTTATCCAAAAGATACAATTATACACTGGGTGAAATATGGACAGCGACAATTTTTTTCCTAATTTTGGTTCTGTACATTACCTGATCTGAACTCAACTGAGCTGCATTTCACTTGTTGACGACTAAATTTCAGACAGAAAGACCCACAAACAAACCGCAACTGAAAGATGTTGCAGTAAAGACCTGGCACAGAATTAAAAAGGAGGAAACCCAGAATCTGGTGATGTCCATGAGTTCAAGACTTCAGGCTGTCATTGCCAGCAAAGGGTTTTCAACCAAGTATTAGAAATGAACATTTTATTTTCAGTTTTTTTAATTTGTCCAATTGCTTTGGAGCCCCTGAAATGAAGTGATTGTATTAAAAAAAGGCTTTAGTTCCTCACATTTTTATGCAATCTTTTTGTTCAATTAAAGCTGAAAGTCTGCAGTTCAACTGCATCTGAGTTGTTTCTTTTGAAATTCATTGTGGTAATGTACAGAACCAAAATTAGAAAAAAGTTGTCTCTGTCCAAAGATTAATGGGCCTAACTGTATATAAACTGGGGTGTGATCAAAAAATGTAGCAGTCAAGCATACAAGATTGCCTGCATGTAGTCCATACTGACAGTGGAGCGCCTTTACAAACACTAAACAATTAGCAACCAATTAGACATTTTCTTGTTTGCAGTAGGGTGTTCACAGACATTTGCCGATTGGTTGCAATGGTTTACAAAGCTCATAAATGAGTTCCATGTTATAGTTAATTCACAGTTCTAAGCACACTGATTTTATTTGGTTACCGTGTATGTTAGACAAGTCGTACCTACTGCTGCATATGTACATTATTATTATTGGTCCCCCCACCACATTAAGATTATTCAACAATGCCCTTTGGACAGTTATTTTTATTTAAGAGGATGGATGATAAAAGTGAAGCCTACAGGGATAACAGGCAAGGAGGACGCATGAAATGGTGTAAGCAATACTCTGCTTTTGAGAAAAGGGTAGATGTGCAGCTACAGCCCTAAATTGCTACAGGATATGGAATAATGGGATACCACAACATATCTGAAAATGCGCTGAGCTGCATAACTTCAAAGAAAAAGGACATACAAACAAATATTCAAATCTGCTGCACCCCCATTAAAGCAAACACTAAGGCTTTTATGCAAATCACAGCCATATGGAGTTTGGACTAGCAACCAATGAAAGGAATTGAATGAACAGATGGTTCATCGATCAATGCCCTTTTGGGTGTTTGTCACCCTTTTGAATAATTGTGTTACATTGAAAATCAAGGCGCTTGAGACTGTCAAGACATAAAAAAAACATTGAACTATTCCATTAGATCAGTGAGGCAACAGGGCCATTCAAACATGGTCAGACAACAATTAGAAACCGGTTCCAGAGCAGATATGGATTTTTCTTATTAAAGGAGAAGGAAAGGTAAAAACTAAGTAAGCCTTATCAGAAAGGTCCACCTAAACATACAAGTAAACACACAAAGTAATGTTGCTCTGAGTCCTCTGTCAAAAGAAACACCACATTTCTTTCCTTCTATTGTGTACACATGGGCTTCTGTATCAGACTTCCTGTTTTCACCTAAAACCTCCAGGGCTAGGGCTTGAGCATGCTCAGTTTGTTCATCTCCCCCCCCTCCCTTCTCTGCTGTAATCTGAGCCAAGAGCTATAAGTGAGCAGGAAGAGACTCAGGCAGGAAGTGATGTCAAACCAAGCTAATACTGCAGCTGCTATCCTAAGCAAACAGAGAGCTTCTAGAGCTTTTTATTTAGGTATGGTAAAACATTCTACAGAATAAATATAGCATTCTATCTTGCACTATTGCAGCTAATCTATTAGCAATAAAATGCCCCTGTAGCTTTCCTTCAACTAATTTGTAGCTTTATTCTATTTTTTTTGCTATCTTTATTCTTTACTGAGCTTCAGTTGACCGTAAAGTATTCACTAGACTTGACTGATGAACTATTACTATACCTTTTCACAAATCAGATTTCCACTCCGCGATTCCACTCAAACTGATGTCCTTGCTGGCACTCTGTGTTAAACAGATTTCACCCTGTTCATCTTTAGGTACAAGTCTGCTAAACTTATTGCAGCCCACAAAAGCAATCCTACAAATACTGGCACCTTCAGGGAGGTGGTATATCCAGGGTTTCTCCTCGTCAATAGGAGCACTTGTTTGTCAAAAAAGAGTAGATGGGTGCAAATGTGCTTGGTGCAAATACACTCAAGTGGAAAGAGTATATTTAAATGCAAGGATTGCGTCCATTTTGCATGACTCCAGATGTAGTCAGTAAGGAGTTCCAGTGTGTGATCAAGGATGACTGAAGAAAACAAAAGAAAGTCATAGCACTTCACCACTTCTTGCAGATATAATGAACAGTGTAAAAAAAAAAAATGATCAGCCAGAGGAAGGGTACATTTCCCTGTTTAAATTGTGGTCACTGCGCCGGCATAATATCAGGTGACCATTGCATACACCCACATCAAGGGAACAAGATTCCTTGGAAAATGATAATAAACAAATTATTGCCACAAAGAGAAGGTTACTGGATATGGAGTGTATCCAAAAGGTTTAAATGAACAGTGGAATCTGAGATGCTGTCTGTGATAGGCTATATGTAACAAGGTATCTGATATTTAAACATTGATCTAATTAATTTAATTTTATTTACAGAGAACTGACTGGGAAACAGATACATGTATGAGTAATGCTTATTTGCCCAGTTGGTAATGTATAGCTTTCTTTCAATTTTCACTTGTATAAATGGGAGCTTTAAATGACTGAACTATAACTCTACGCTATGCCCATATAATTATATGTGGACTTTAAAAATAGATTCAACTGGACTGAATTGGACTGAACACACCTACACTAATGTCATGGGGTAGGGTTTGTGAAGTGAATTTAAGGATTAATTTGGCTCACTTGTGTAACCTGACAAAGGGAGGTGTAGACCCCCCGAAAAGTTATTCTGTACTTTGAGTGGGAAAACTGGCTTGAATAAAGGAATAATTACACAGTAAGAAGTGGTGAAGTGCGATGACTTTCCATTGAATACTTTTCTATGTGATGACGTGGCCGTACATTTAGGAACAGCACCACCATGAAGAGTGAAATAGTGCTCCCCATATGTCTGCGTTCAAGGATGACTGAAGCCATTTGTGAGTAGCAATGTTAAACGGATTGTTCACCTTTGAGTTAACGTTTAGTATGATGGAGTGATAGTGATATTCTGACACAACTTGCAATTGGTTTACAATTTTTATTAACCAGCAATCTGGTTACTGTGGTCTAAATGACCCTAGCAAACATGCACTGATTTAAATAAGAGACTGCAATATGAATAGGAGAGGCCTGAATAGAAAGATGAGTAGTAAAAAGTAGCAATAACATGACATTTGTAGCCTTACAGAGCATTTGTTTTTAAAATGGGGTCAGTGTCCCTCATATGAAAGCTGGAAAGAGTCAGAAGAAATCAGCAAACAATTCGAAAACTATTAAAAAGAAAAAAAGAAGACCAACTGAAAAGTTGAGTAGAATTGGCCATTCTAGAACATACTAAAAGTTACCTTAAAGGTGAACATTTACCTTTAAGAGATTTCTAAGATATGCCAAAAATTCAGTAGCCCCGTTCCACAATCTATTTACAGCACTGAACCTGCTTCCTTTTACTATTAACCTTATAAAGGCTTTAGATCACAATATTTGAGACATTTGGCAAGTCTTAAAAATAAACGTCAGCTCCAAGTCATATCAAGGATGTCAAGGCTTATTATCATTTAGAACAGGGACCGGCAGTAAATAATACATATTGTTTCCTTGGCAGTTGTTGGTAATTGGATCACATGTCAACTAATCAATAAAGGTGAAGTTTCAATTACTTTTTGTGCCAATCACCGAGCTTGCAGAGATACTAGAATGACTATGAAATAAGAGCAATTATTCTAATTACTGCTGTGTCATGTTCTAATCCATTTTTTCAAAATTCAACTCATTTCTATGTTCAGTTAATGTAAGGCCCAGATGCTAGACTAAACAATATAAACATTTAAGAGTACATGAATATTTCTAAGGAACAAGTTGCTGATCTGGAATGTACAGTTAGGCCCATAAATCTTTGGACAGAGACAACTTTTTTCTAATTTTGGTTCTTTACATTAACACGATGAATTTTAAACAAAACAACTCAGATGTAGTTGAACTGCAGACTTTCAGCTTTAATTCAGTGGGTTGAACAAAAACATTTCATAAAAATGTGAGGAACTAAAGCCGCTTCATTTCAGGGGCTCAAAAGTAATTGGACAATTGACTCAAAGACTTTCATGGGCAGGTGTGGGCAATTCCTTCGTTATGTCATTATCAATGAAGCAGATAAAAGCCCTGGAGTTGATATGAGGGGGAGGGGTGCCTGTATGTGGAAGATTTTGCTGTGAACAGACAACATGCGGTCAAAGGAGCTCTCCATGCAGGTGAAACAAGCCATCCTTAAGCTGCAAAAACAGAAAAAACCCATCAGAGAATTTGCTACAATATTAGGAGTGGCAAAATCTACAGTTTGGTACATCCTGAGAAAGAAAGAAAGCACTTGTGAACTCAGCAACGCAATGATGATCGTAGAATCATTTCCATGGTGAAGAGAAACCCCTTCACAACAGCCAAACAAGTGAACAACACTCTCCAGGACGTAGGCGTATCGATATCCAGTGGCATAACTACCGGGGGAGCAGGGGGTGTGATTGGGCCAGGGCCCCCCTGGCAGCTCGCGCCCCACTAATTCTGCCGGTACCGGGCGTACGGAGAGGGGTGTCGATATCCAAGTCTACCATAAAGAGAAGACTGTATGAAAGTAAATACAGAGGGTGAAAGCCACTCATAAGCGTCAAGAATAGAAAGGTTAGATTGGACTTTGCTAAAAAAAAAAAAAATCTAAAAAAGCCAGCACAGTTCTGGAAAAACATTCTTTGCACAGATGAAACCAAGCTCTACCAGAATGATGGCAAGAAAAAAGTATGGAGAAGGCGTGGAACAGCTCATGATCCAAAGCATACCACATCATCTGTAAAACATGGTGGAGGCAGTGTGATGGCTTGGGCGTGCATGGCTGCCAGTGGCACTGGGACACTAGTGTTTATCCATGATGTGACACAGGACAGAAGCAGCTGAATGAATTCTGAGGTGTTCAGAGACACGGTCTGCTCAAATCCAGCTAAATGCAGTCAAATTGATTGGGAGTGTTTTATAATACAAATGGACAATGACCCAAAATATACAGCCAAAGCAACCCAGGAGTTTATTAAAGCAAAGAAGTGGAATATTCTTGAATGGCCAAGTCAGTCACCTGATCTGAACTCAATTGAACATGCATTTCACTTGTTGAAGACTAAAATTCGGACAGAAAGGCCCACAAACAAAGAGCAACTGAAAGCCATGGCAGTAAAGGCCTGGCAGAGATTAAAAAGGAGGAAACCTAGAATCTGGTGATGTCCATGAGTTTTACTTTGAAAGCAGCTAGTAGGTTGCAGGTAAAACGTATTTGTCCCTTTTATAAAATGTATAATGAAACTATAGAATTCTTAATGAATCAGATAAAATTGAGCATAGGACTGGCCAGATATGGGATGACTTTGATGTAGTTGGCCAGCTTAGATATATTGCAATATATGGCCAAACAATCCCTGTTTTGTTTAAAGGGTAAGGCATTTTTCAGTAGCAGTATGCACAAAATGTCTCTGTCTTAAATATATTGATAATGGGTTGAGTGCTGAGGACTTTTGTAATTGTCTATATGAATTTTGTGGTCACAGCCTCGCTGTACCCCCGCCTAATGGTTTTAAAAACTAGTGGTGAGCACAACTTTACCTTGTTTGTTAGAGTTATAGGACATGTTTATTCAGCCACAGGGTGAACTATAAGATTTCATTTTATAATCAAGTGTCTTGGACACTGTCAACAAAAGATAAAAAGATAAAAACTGAAAAGGGAAAGGTTAATAAATCATACCCTATGCAGAGTTTGGCTCCTTAAAGGGGTTGTTCACCTTAAATTGACTTTTAGTATGATGTAGAGCAGTGATCCCCAACCAGTAGCTCATGAGTAACATGTTGCTCCCCAACCCCTTGGATGTTGCTCCCAGTGGCCTCAAAGTAGGAGCTTATTTTCGAATTCCAGGCTTGGAAGCAAGTTTTGGTTGTATAAAAACCAGATGTGCTGCCAAACAGAGCCTCAATGTAGGCTGACAATCCACATAGGGGCTACCAAATGGCAAATCACAGCATTTTTCATGCTGGTGTTGCTCCCAAACTCCTTTTTCTTCTGAATGTTGCTCACTGGTTAAAAGGGTTGGGGATCCCTGATGTAGAGAGTTATATTCAGAGACAATTTGCAATTGGTTTTAATTTTTTATTATTTGTGATTTTTGAGTCGTTTAGCTTTTTTCAGCAGCTTTTCAGTTTGCAATTTTTGCAGTCTGGTTGCTAGGGTACCAGAGACTGCAACATGAATATGAGTGTGTCTGAAAAGAAAGACAAGTAACAAAAATTAGCAATAACTATCAATTTGTGTAGCCTTACTGAGCATTTGTTTTTAGATGGGGCCAGTGACCCCATGAAGATCATACGAAAAGTTGCTTAGAATAAGCCATTCTATAACATATGAAAAGTCAACGTAAAGGTGAACCACCCCTTTAATTCAGTAAATCCTTTAGCTGTTTAAATGACTAACAAACCTGCAATTCTGGAATATTCGACTTGTTGCTTTTCTAATGTATCTTTATACAGTTATATTTTGTTAAAGCACCAGTAACATCAAAATAAATTTCTTAAAAAATGTGTTAGTATATATTAAAAAAAAAAAAAAAAAACAGCAAGACAAATTAAACTTTAAAATCGCAAAGCCTTTATCAAGAAATAACTTATCGAAACTCTGCTTCCACTCCTTTTAAGAAAAGGCGACAGGGCAACAATCCATGTGGAGCTCGATTACTCCTCCCTGGCTATCTCCTCTAAGGAAGGCAGGGAGGAGAAATTGAGCGCCGCACAATGGATTGTGATCGCCTTTTCTGAAGAGGAGCACAAGCGGAGTTTCGGTAAGTTATTTCTTAATAAAGACTTCGCAATTTTAACATTTAATTTTTCTTGATTTTTTTTTTAATGTATACTAACAAATTTTTTTTATAAAAAAAATTGATGTTACTGGTCCTTTAATAAGTGGCACAATTACCTGGTTGGGATCAAACCTAGAACCCCAGCACCCAGGTTCAATTCCAGCCAAGGCACTATCTGCAAGGTGTTTATTTAATAGAGGGGTTCATTTGTTCATGATTAAATTGTGTGTGCCAATGTGATAGATTGTAAGCTCCTCTGGGACAGGTACTGTTCTGAATAACATAATCGCTGTAAAACACTGCAGTATAAAGCGATAGATAAATCAAGAATAATAATGAATGTCAATGTGCAGAAAGAATATTAAAACTAATATAATGCAATTAAAATTGTGTCTTCATATTTTATTCAACCTGTTTAATATGTGTGCTTTCCCTTGGGCTGTATATCTATGCAAAGCAAAGACCCCTAATATCGCTGCAAAGCACTCAATACAAAAGACAGGGTGGATTCCTTTATCTCCATTTAATACATAAGGGCAAGAAAAAGCACAACTTATATGGAATTCAAATGAACTGCTGTGGCCTTTAATCTTGCAGTTATGTATGGAACGCAGACTTCTACAGAATCTGTGCAAACACCAAGTCCCTTATGAAAATAAATGAAAAACAGAGAAGTTAAAAAGCTTATCCAAAAGTAGCAGATTTCTGCCAGCCGGAATACATTGACTCCCTAAAATAAACTCACATTTTTCTGCTTTATGAGAATTCTAGCAAGTACTTCCTGCTGCTTTGCCCTGGCCACAGCATGGTAAAATGAACGGCAGAGGAGACAAACAGCAAGCAGTTTATATACTTATGATACATAAAATTAATATTCAAAAAAATAAAATGCAATATGCAGCAAAGTTAACACGAGAGCCTTTGCTGCTCAGCTGAACAGAGGTTTAATTGCAAGCTTTCAGAATTAATCAGGTCTCTGCATAAGGTACAATACAGAAATCCAATGTCCTGACATTATACAGGTCAGAAGCAGTGGTTAAAATGGATTGCTGACTATACATGGAATCCAAATTGCTTGGGTCCTGGTAGTTTCTGGATAAGGGATCTTTTTGTAATTTGTTTGGATCACCATGCTTAAAATCATATAAACAATAAAAAGACTCAATAGGATGGTTTGCTTCTAATATAGATACATGCAGCTTAGTTATCATCAAGTACAAGGTACTGTTTTATTATTACAGAGAAAAAGATAAATTTAAAAAAAAAAAAAAAGTGAATTATTTTGCTTAAAATGGACTCTATGGGAGACAACCTTCCCGGAATTGGGACCTTTCTGGATAAGAACACTAATCCTGTTCAACTAACCCTAAAATGCCTTAATAATGTATAAGTATACAATTGAAGTTTGCTTGATTTTAAGAAGGGGTGACTTTTGAACTGTAATCAAATACAGGTATGGGACCTGTTAGCCGAAATGCTCTGGACATGGAGTTTTCTGGATAATGGATCTTTCTGTAATTTGGATCTTCATACCTTAGGTCTACTAGAAAATCATGTAAACATGAAATTAACCCAATAGGCTGGTTTTTCTTCCAATAATTTCTGTAGTTTGGATCGTCGTGCCTTAAATCTACTAGAAAATTTACGTAAACATAAATAAACCCAATAGTTGTGCTTCCAATAAGGATTAATTATATCTTAGTTGGGATCAAGTACAAGGTACAGTTTTTTTATTGCAGAGAAAAAGGAAATCATTTTTAAACATTTGGATTATTTGGATAAAACAGAGTCTATGGGAGACAGCCTTCCCGTTATTCAGAGCTTTTGACTTTCTGGATAATGGAACCTATAACTGTATACCCAATTTGCTTTTGTCCAAGTGCTACGGTACAGCTCCCAGCAATACAGGGATGTTGGAAGCTTTCACTTAACAGCTGGAGGGTGAGTAGGTTGGATCCCCTCACTTGCTTTCAAACTTTATCAGCTGCACTATAAATTAAACCCTACAGACGATATCAGACATATGATTTAACAAGTCACCCATGTGGCAGCTGTATAATTATACTGGAGAGCAATCTTAGAAAGCAGTGTTCTCAATAAACATTGATCAGCTTACGTCTATAGCAGCATCCACACCCACCCGAGATATGATTTAACAAACAGAGAATTCCAGTCTAGGCCATAAAAGCAATGGACCTGTGCATGTGTATATGGAGTGGGGGGAGCAACGATGATGACAACATATGAAACATATCTGCTGCCATCTTGTGGATAAACTAAAAATAAAAGTATTAAACATCATGAATACTTAAAATTGCAAGGCATGCCTTTTAAGCCTAGCTTTCACATACATAAATAAAGTGCTGCTCCCATGAAATTGAGAGAACCAAGAGAATGTTCTTGTTCGGGGGTGCACGATCAGTCGCTAGCATACATTCAATTTTTGGAATGAATTATTCCTGAATTAGCACTCCCATTTTTTTGTGAAAAAATGTCCTTTATCTATACAGACAATTTAGTGTTCCCAATAGATATATATATATATATATATATATATATATTATATATATATATAATTATATATAATTATATATTATTATATATAATATATTATTATTAGTCTTAAAATGCCCAGAACTGAAGCAATGCTGTTCAGCTTGATGACTGTGAATAAAAGACGACTAACGCTTCAGTTGCCCTTCATTTTTTTTTTCTTTACAGTTTTTGAATTATTTGCCTTCTTCTTCTGACTCTTTCTAGTTTTCCAGTTTTCAAATGACACTAACACCATCTGAAAAAAAAAATATGCTCTGTAAGGCTACAAATGTATTGTTATTGCCGCTGTTTATTAGTCTTTGGAGGCCCTCTCCTATTCCAGTCTATCCGCCAAATGAATGCATGGTTGCTAGGGTAATTTGGACAATAGCAACCAAACCGCTGAAATTGCAAACCAGAGAGCTGCTGAATAAAAACTGAAAACCACAAATAATAAAAACTGGAAACCAACTGAAAGCAAATTGTCTCGGAATACCACTAAAAGTTTATGTAAAGGTGAACAACACCTTTAACCTGGCAAAAGGAAGGAAACGAGAATTACAATGCTGGGCATAAGATTGACAAGGCCCCTGGGGTGTAGCACAATTAGCATTAAAGGTCAAAGTACTGTCACAACCAGAGGGTTCCATGCAGTAGTCAGTCTGCCCATTTCTGTTGCTTATTCCACAGTGGCCGCTTCTCTGGCACGGGTAGGAGAGAATTGAAACCAAAGGGACGAGCATCTAACTGGCAGGCAGAGACGCATCCCGAGTCGGACAGCAGGGTATGCCAAGAGTTGAGTAATAAAGCGAGTCTCTGAAAGCAGCTTTGGGAAAATGGGCCTACTGCAGTGGGAAATCAAATGAAAGACTAAAAGGACAGTTTTCTTCCAGCAGCGGTGATGCTTATCGAGGCTGTCACAAGATCTCCCTCAGCTTTTCCCGGACATGGTTACACTAATAAAGCCTCTGTATTTACAGGATCATACATGTTGAATTTACATACCGCTCAGGGGATTGTATTGACATTAGAGCAACCCAATGAGTCAACCATACTGATAGGCAAACTCTTATCCCCTTAGAGCCTGGCAGATATAAATACCAAGGGCAATGATTACACTATAGTAAAATAACCATTTTGGGTTTATTTATTTTTTTTAGTGAAAGGGGGTTAAAAGGCTTTCAGTGCAACCCATGGTCTAACTGGCAGATAATACAGGAACATATGGACTATAATGAGCCAAAACTGTCAGGCTGATAATTAACTGATTAGAGTACATATGGTGCTTGCAGACACACTAAATCACTCCTTTATGCTAAAAAAAAAAAAAGCAGGGAACTATTGAAAGTGTCAGCGTGTCTTCCCAGCATCTCACTCTCTTCATTAATGTTTCATACGGTGCCAAATGTGTTGTAATAAAATGGCTCGGAGTGCATTTATATTTATGTGAACTCCTCCTAAAAGAAACCGAAGCTCGGCTTGATGCGGCTACTGAAAGCCAGCGAAGCATTTGAGCTGTAGGCAGCGCCAGATACACACCGGCCTGCAGGTTTCTCCTGTCGTGGAAGTCATGGTGATATGAAGAGAACACATGGGAACACGGTCATGTTTAGGACAACTAAACCAAAGGCTGCGGATCAGTTGACAGTGTTTTTATTCAAAGCAAAACCGAAGAGGTTTTTTTTTTTCCCCCTGCCAAAACAAGCTGCTCAGTGAAGATCACAGCCTCCCGTAGGGACTATTTATACTTAGTAAAAGTGGGATGAATAGTGACAACAAACATGCATACACACATTAATCACTGTCATCATCGCTGAATGGTCATAGAACAGCAGAACGACTGCCTTCATTTTCCCGTCTCAATGCCGAGAATTCAAATGGAGTCAGAGAAAAGACTAAAGCAATACATATTGCATCCTGGAAATGTTTATTAGGAAAAATACTTACCATAACACTGAAATTAGGAAACAACATTCTAAATATACTGGCATTAATAACAATAAACCAAACAAATCACAGTGAAAGCTTGGTAATTTTAATTTTTTTTATTTTATATCTCATTCAGATAACAGGCCGAGGATTGGGTACCCTTATTTGGTCTGGTCAAGGCCTGGAGTTACAAAGCATTTATAGTTAAAAGGATTGTTCACCTTTAAAAGTTTTAGTTTGAGGGAATGGGTGCTATTCTGAGACAATTAGAAATTATTTTTTATCTTTTATCATTTGTGGTTTTTGAGTTATTTAGCTTTTATTCAGCTACTCTCCAGTTCGCAATTTCAGCAATCTGGTTAGTATGGTCTAAATCAGCGGTCCCCAACCTTTTTTGGCCCAGGGTCAGGTGCAAAGGAAAATTTTGCAAGGACTGGAGGGGCAGGAGGGGTCGGTCCAATACGGCCAGCCAGCGTTAATTGGGGTTAGGCGGCCAAGTTCAGGACTGTCCGCAACCTGTTTCTGGCCGTGTTGGGGACCCCTGATCTAAATTACCCTAGCAAAAATGCATTGATTTTAAATAAAGAGACTGGAATATGAATAGGAGAGGTCAGGGGGGAAGGGGTGGGTCCAATACGGCCAGCCAGCGTTAATTAGGGCTAGGCTCGGCGGCCAAGTTCAGGACAGTCCGCAGCCCGGTTCTGGCCACGTTGAGGACCCCTAGTCCAAATTACTCTAGCAAAAATGCATTTATTTTAAAAAAGGAGACTGGAATATGAATAGGAGAGGCCTGAATATAAAGATGAGTAATAAAAAGTAGCAAAGAACAATACATTTGTAACCTTACAGAGAATTTGTTTTTAGATGGGGTCAGTGACCCCTATTTGAAAACAAGGGCAAGTAATTAAAAAATTATGGAAAAAAAAGGAAGGCCAATTGAAAAGTTCCATAGAATTAGCCATTCTGTAACATACTAAAAGTTAATTTAAAGGTGAAGCATCCCTTTAAAAGGAAACATTTCTTATGGAAAAGATAATGCAACACCTCAGCAAGTAAAAGTGTTCACTGTAATGCCAACTTAACCTATAACAAGTACTTAAATTAGGCCACCCTAGCCATCTAGAGCACATACTGAGCTTGGCTAGTGAGCTATCAATTAAGACGCCTGCTGCAATCTGCATTTTAATTCTGTGCAACCACCCATTAGGCATCTAGAGTAAATGAATAGCTTAGCCATTCAATGTGTTTCGTTTAAAAGGATAGCGAAAACTCTAGGTGGGAATGTTGGTGAAATGCATGACACTGATTTAGATACATAGCAATGGGAATATCTATAATGCTGGAGTCCATACTTTCTCACAATAATAAGTATTAAATTAATAATAATATTAATAATAATAATAATAATAATAAGAGTTCACACATAAGATAAGTTTTGCAAACTACCAAAAATATGTTTTGGATATGATATGAGCAGATTATATGACCTAATATAATTTGACAGTAGTTATCTTTCTTTAGCTTCGGATTTCATACTGTTACAATGAGGGGCATTCATGTTTGAATATACTTGTTTATTTATTGCCAAACAGTTAACTGATTATATAGATTATTTTAAGACCATTAGATTATTTCAGAGTATTTTTTTTTTTTTTTATATAAAAGCAAGAGAGCAAATAAATATTCTCCCCAAACCTTACCCAAACTGACCCATCCTTCTCCAACTTACTGCTCCAAGTTCCCTGTTGGTGGAGGACAACCTTGCAGTTTCAGAACCAGTCCCAAAAACAATAATGGATGAACTACAAGAAGTGCATATCTGTAATTTCAATGGTTTTGTCTTAGTAATAAGAAGTTATAAGAACCAGGGCTGTATTAAGGCCTGGTGCCACCCTAGCTACCGGACCTTACAGGACCTCCAACATAACGCAAAGGTGCATGTGATGTCACTTGTAGTCTACGTCACTTCCCTCCCTTCCATGCCACGAGGCCTACACCCCTCACCTCCCCCACCCCAGGTTCTGCTGACAGATTTCTGTAGTGAGTTCTCTACGCTGGCTGGGGAGTGCATTTTTGTCTTTTAAAAGTGTATTCCGATATATAGATACTGCCCCCCCAAAAGCTGCTGCCTTAGGCACAGGCCCATGAGTGAAAATATATAGATATGCCCCTGATAATAAAAACTGCCCATTTTCTTGTAACTTGTTACCTCCATTTCAGCATTGTGGTCCTGAACCTTCTGTAGAATATCTTCTGCTTCCTTCAAGCGGCGGCTCAGTTGGGGAGAATGTTCTGTTGGGGTCAACTCACTATCATAGGAATCCAAAATGGCTCTCATTCCGTCCCGTTCCTGCATAGATTAAAAGGAGTGGAATAGAAGTCATTACTAGCAGTCTCAGCAATATTCCATTCCTTTTCAGAGATACGTAATCATTCAACAGTAAGGCCATTTGATCCACTCTGATACATCACTTTGTAGTTCTACACATGGACTCGTGTGCCTTTCACAATACACAATGCCACTGCATTTTTCTTAACGGCCATGAAAATGTATGAGATTATGATTTCTCAGAATTGTGTTCGAAGAAAGCCCAGAATGTAAGCATTTGCATGTTTTTGTTCTAATATTCATGTAAGCCATCAATAGACACACAGAACTTAGTCTATAGATTCCATAAAGGCCAATGACATAAGGATGACAAATGGCCCACAGCCATAATCTTCTGCTCTCAAAGATGTCACTCTATATTACTGAGACGGCACAACACTTTGAAAGAAAAGAATATTATTTAAAGGTTATTTGGCCATTTCAATAGACAATAAGGCAACATAGCAGATGGCTGATGCCAACCATCCAAGCAAAAGGAAAAATGTTATGCCTCACAGGACTTTTTAGACCCATGTTATATGCTGACAGAGTCTTTTAGCTGGAGGAGAACATACATTTAGGGTTTTTACCAAACCACATGCTAATATTTCATTCAGTGATGTAGTGTCAATCCCTTTTCCTTCAGTTGCTATGCAGTGGAATGTTACTGTATCAGGATAGTCCATGCTGAATAGTAGGAGTTAACTGCTGGATAGAGTCCAGAAGTGGCCTGTTTACAACGACACAATATCACGCTGACAATGGATTAGCTGTAGATAGGGCGTATTTAACAAATGAGCCTAGTAACATTTTAGTGGTACTTAGCTTTACAATCTGTCATTGTGTAAGCTGCTGATTTGGAAGCCCACCAAGTTCCTTCCGAGTTCTTTTAATCTGCAGTGCATCACCGCAAAGGCCAAACTACATTGCTGCAATATTATTTTTGAAAAACGGCAGCTGAAGGCGTTCTGACATTAACAGCTTATCAACCATTTTAACAGAACCCTGGATTAGGAAAGGTATATTCTCATACCAACTATGTTATCAAAATGACAAATGGGACTGTAATTCTTTAAAGCATAGGTTCTGCTGCATCAACAGGGCTGGAGGAATAATACATATGCTGCCAAAGAGGGATACACTGCCAAGGAATTGCTACAGTCTGTCTGTAAGTAGCAGGTAAGAGATGACTCTAGCGATAGGAGATTTAAGGAAACGGACAGATAAGGGACATTGTCAAGTGTGTTTGGGCCTTGCCAAAACAGAATGTTAGAATGGTCTTTTTTTTTTGCCTTTTTCATTTTTTCATTTAGCAGTTTTCAGAGCCAGTAGGGGACCATGGACAATATTTGTTGTAAAATGACACACTACCCAGTAGAGAAAAACAAAAGTCCTGTATTGGAAATGCAAAGGCCATAAAATAAATTTAAGGTAGATTAACCTCAAACTTGCAAAGGCTCCATAATATGTTTACCCAAATATAGAGAAATGGTTCATTGTAGGGGCAAATTGCACCAATGTAGTTTCACACAGCAAACAAGAAGGATAACGGCACGCCGGGAGTAATACGCTGGTACAGAAACAACAAAACACACATGTCGTCGGCAACTTAAAAAATTCATTTTATTTTGAATTATTATTAGCCATTATTGTATTTTAATGTAATACAATAATATTTCTTTAATATGTATAGGCATATCATGCAATACTCCTTGGAAAATGGCATTGCAGTAAAGACCTGAGTAACTAAAGACCCAACGCTACCTTGACAGGTTGCAGTTCTACACAAATAATATAGTTTGGTCTTTGCTGCAATACTCTGCATTTTAAAAGAACGCAGAAGGGCTTCCAAACCTGCAGCTGACACAATGACAGACTGTAAACCTAAGTACCGTTAAAATGTTACTAAACCTTTACTACATTGGCCTTATCAAGAGCTATCAGCTCTCAGCAGGATATTGTGTACAGTTAACAGGACACATTTGAACACCATTCAGACCATTCAGGGCTCCCCTGCTACACCAGATCTCTCCTGTGGTCATAGGTAGGGATGGGCGAATTTTTTCGCCTAGTTTCGCCAAAAAAATGACGCCCATAGACTTGTATGGAGTTGTGCGTCAAAATAAAAAAACGCACGACAAAAAAATGTCGCCGCGCGTCAAAATTTTTTTGACGCCCATAGACTTTAATGGGCGTCGGCGTAATTTCGCCGGCTGCGAACGAAACGGGTCAAATTCGCCCATCCCTAGTCATAGGATCTGCAAATAGGTAGTTACGCCACTGATCCCATTCCTACCAGTCAAAATACACTGGTGTGGGATCTACGAAGTGTAAACCCGATATACAGAATGCTCAGCTATATACGTCAATGCCACTTACCATAGAGGTAAGTTTAGGTTTAAAAAAAAAATTTTAATTTATGAATTCATTAAAAGATGAACATAGAATTATAAAATGTTCAGAGGATCTTTGTCACATTGACTATGCAGAAATTCATTTTTATTTCAACCTGACATTCCCTTGTATGTACTCTTCTATCGATGGTGACAGCACTCCCGAGTCAGGCAATCATATCAAAAACAACAAAGAATAAACTATAACAGGTTTATTATATCCAACGTTTCGGTTCTAATTAAGAACCTTCATCAGGGAAGGAAAAAATAACCGTGCACATAAAATGGCTATTTAAACCAACAGGTTTGGCGCCAAAAACGTTTACTAGGGAGTCCTAGCAACCGTAATTAGTGAGAACAAAGTGGTAAACAAAGCCAGTGACAAAGTGAGCGTACCGTTGTTAGCAACCTCTGGGCACTACATTGTGACATTTTTAATGCGCTCAATACAGTATGCGCAGCCCATGTACCTACATTCTGAACTCACCCATCCAACAGATTGCAGAGGTGAACCGGAACTTGCTCGCGAACCGAGCATATTAGCGTGCAGGCGTGTAGTAGCGTTGCGTAGCAACCCTAAGCTAACGTCCATGTCCAAGCGCTTCCGCAAGCCTCCATCTGAGGCGTATCAGTGCCATATAGCTCAATTTGCGCTTTGCAGGACCGAGGGAGCATGCTGGTCTGAGAGGGTCTGGTCCACTAATTAAAGCGAGCCAGAGGCCCCCTGTTAACCTGCTGCTATCCCATTAAAACGGACTGAGGGTGCTAAGGACATATTGCTGACTACTATTGATGCCTCATCGCCTTCCTGCAAGAAGTTCACTTACAAACACTGGGTGCTATAGTGGGTACTTCAGGGATACTGTATATTGCAGCACAATCACACAAGGTGAAGACAGGGGTAATAACGGTACTGTGAGGTGAACTGTTAAAAACTACATATAGTGTCAGCAAACTGCACAAGTCTGGATAGGGAAAGCAAAGGCTACAAAGTAGCAACTATGTAGCAAAGTCAGCAATCATAAGTGTCCAAATAGTCCACAGGATACAAAGTATCTCATTAAGCCATACAGGCCAAACAGAATAGGACGAACATCGATGTGTGAGAACAGGATACTACTTTGTGGATACTATATTCGGTATAGTTCATCAGATGAAACACCCCAAGGGGAGTGTCTCATTTAGTCCACGGGGGGTCACAGTGTCCAATTTGTGGATCCATCTTGACTCCCTCCTTAGCAGCGCTTGGTCACGATTGCCTCCCCTGTCCAGAGGGGGTTGAAAGTCTATGGCCATGCAACGAAAAGTAGGCAAGGAATGCCCTTTAAGTAGAAAGTGTTTGGCCACCGGCTGGAGGGCATTGCCCTCTCTTAGAGCTTTACTGATGGCCGACCTATGGTTCCCGATGCGTTCTTTGAGGGTGGTGCTTGTCTTGCCTGCATAATAAAGGCCGCACGGACATGTGATGAAGTACACCACAAAGGACGATGTGCAACGAAGTCTATGCATAATCTTAAATCTTTTACCCGTGTGTGGGTGTGGAAAGTCAGTGCCAGTAAGTAAGCACCTGCCGGTCACACAATCAGGCACTTGTAGCATCCTAGTTTCTTCTGTGCAGTGAGCCAGTTTGTAGCAGGTTGATTCAGTCCTATAAGGTCAGTGCGTACCAGTATGTCTCTTAGACTCCGATCTCTCTTCTAGCCCATCAGTGGTCTGGGTGCATGGTGAAGGGATAAAGATTCATCCATATTAAGCATTGGCCAATTCTTCTTGATACTTGTAGATAGGACACTGGATGCCGATGAAAAAGTGGTGGTGAAAATCAGACTGAGTTGCGTGTCGTAGGTTTACTCATAAGCAATGTGGGTTGTGAGTGCTGCAATGCCCTCTCAAGTTGCACGTTTAGTAAATCCACAGAATATCCCCTATCCAGAAATCTGTTAAACATTTCTTTAGTTTGTGCCAAGGCTGTTTCCTTCGAGCTGTTATTGCGGATCACTCGAAGGAATTGAGAATATGGAATCCCCCTAATAGTAGCTGGGGGGATGGTTGCTGTTAGCATGCAAAATTGAATTGCGGTCCGTCGGTTTTCTGAACAATCTAGTGCCTAAGTGGGAATCCTCAAAGAAAATATTTAGGTCCAAAAAGTCAATGTTATTAGTATCAGAGTTTAAAGGGAGCTTGATTGGTGTGTCCAAGCTGTTCAAATGATGGAAAAAAGACAACAGGGCCTCCTGGGAGTTGGTCCATATCATGAACAGATCGTCAATATAACGAAAGTAGGTGAGTATCTCCCTACCCACTAAAGGCATGATGTGCATTGTTTCAAACTCGAACATAAAGATGTTCGTATATGAAGGTGCAAGGGCACTTCCCATGGCTGTAAATAGAAAGATTTCTCGAACCTGAAAAAGTTATGTGTTAGAGTAAGTTCCAATAGTTGAAGCAGGAATTCAGTTGGCACAGAGGTGGATTGGGTTGAAAGTAAAGCTTTTCTACAGGCCGCGATACCCATGTCATGCGGAATCACAGTATACAAACTCTTGACTTCCATCGTCACCAAAATGCAGTCTGGAGGGATATCGATTATTTCATTCAGTCTCTTAATCACATGGCGAGAGTCCTATGTGTAGGATGGCATTGCTTGCACTGCTGGCTGGAGGAAATGGTCAATGTAGGTGGAAACTGATTGATATAACGACCCAACCGCTGAGATTATTGGTCTGCCTGGAGGGGCAGAAAGCGATTTGTGCACCTTTGGTAGTGTATAGATAATGGGGGTGCGGGGGTAGTCCATAACCAAATAGTTATATGTATTGTCATCCAACCATCCCGCTTCTCTGGCCATTTTAAGGACATAATCTAATTCCTTCTTAAATTTGTCCGTGGGGTCAGTCGGCAGTGGTCTATACGTGGTGATATCTGAGAGCTGGCCTAAGAGTTAATTTTTATAATATGTATAGTCCAATAATACAATGGCACCCCCTTTGTCGGCCGGTCTAATAATCAGGTTATTGATCGGAGTCTAAGAGACATACTGGTACGCAGTGACCTTATAGGACTGAATCAACCTGCTACAAACTGGCTCACTGCACAGAAGAAACTAGGATGCTACAAGTGCCCTGATTGTGTGACCTGCAGGTGCTTACTTACTGACACTGACTTTCCACACCCACACACGGGTAAAAGATTTAAGATTATGCATAGACTTCGTTGCACCTTTGTGGTGTACTTCTTCACATGTCCATGCAGCCTTTATTATGTAGGCAAGACAAGCACCACCCTCAAAGAACGCATCGGGAACCATAGGTCGGCTATCAGTAAAGCTCTAAGAGAGGGCAATGCCCTCCAGCCGGTGGCCAAACACTTTCTACTTAAAGGGCATTCCTTGCCTACTTTTCGTTGCATGGCCATAGACTTTCAGCCCCCCCTGGACAGGGGAGGCAATCGTGACCAAGCGCTACTAAGGAGGGAGTCAAGATGGATCCACAAATTGGACACTGTGACCCCCCGTGGACTAAATGAGACACTCCCCTTGGGGTGTTTCATCTGATGAACTATACCTAATATAGTATCCACAAAGTAGTATCCTGTTCTCACACATCGATGTTCTTCCTATTCTGTTTGGCCTGTATGGCTTAATGAGATACTTTGTATTCTGTGGACTATTTGGACACTTATGATTGCTGACTTTGCTACATAGTTGCTACTTTGTAGCCTTTGCTTTCCCTATCCAGACTTGTGCAGTTTGCTGACACTATATGTAGTTTTTAACAGTTCACCTCACAGTACCGTTATTACCCCTGTCTTCACCTTGTGTGATTGTGCTGCAATATACAGTATCCCTGAAGTACCCACTATAGCACCCAGTGTTTGTAAGTGAACTTCTTGCAGGAAGGCGATGAGGCATCAATAGTAGTCAGCAATATGTCCTTAGCACCCTCAGTCCGTTTTAATGGGATAGCAGCAGGTTAACAGGGGGCCTCTGGCTCGCTTTAATTAGTGGACCAGACCCTCTCAGACCAGCATGCTCCCTCGGTCCTGCAAAGCGCAAATTGAGCTATATGGCACTGATACGCCTCAGATGGAGGCTTGCGGAAGCGCTTGGACACGGACGTTAGCTTAGGGTTGCTAGGCAATGCTACTACACGCCTGCACGCTGATCTGCTCGGTTCGTGAGCAAGTTCCGGTTCACCTCTGCAATCTGTTGGACGGGTGAGTTCAGAATGTAGGTACAGGGGCTGCGCATACTGTATCGAGCGCATTAAAAATGTCACAATGTAGTGCCCAGAGGTTGCTAACAACGGTACGCTCACTTTGTCACTGGCTTTGTTTACCACTTTGTTCTCACTAATTACGGTTGCTAGGACTCCCTAGTAACCGTTTTTGACGCCAAACCTGTTGGTTTAAATAGCCATTTTATGTGCACGGTTATTTTTTCCTTCCCTGATGAAGGTTCTTAATTAGAACCGAAACGTTGGATATAATAAACCTGTTATAGTTTACTCTTTGTTGTTTTTGATATGATTGCTTGAATCGGAGTGCTGTCACCATCGGATCTATACATTGTATTAACTTCGGACTGACACCCAGACTTGGATCTTACTTATGGTGTGTGTTCCACTTGGACTATTAAATATATATATAAATATATATATAAATATATATATATATAAATATATATATAAATATATATATAAATATATATATATATATATATATATATATAAATATATATATATTCCATAATACTTGTTCATTCAGGGACATCTATTTCCATACGATTTCCCTTTATATCATACACAGAAGCTGCTCTGGGAATAAAGAAATTTCCCATTTTAATCTCCACGTTCTTTTCAAGATCTTCGCAACACACAACATTTCTGGCATCCAAGGGATTAACTGTTGTGCAAAGGGATTGCCAAGATGCATGCCTACCATCTCATTGCTTAAAGAAGCCACCTAATTAGCTACCGAGCAAAGAAAATTCCACAAAATCAATAAGGGGAGAAATTAAAGTTACAAATCTAACTGAAGCCAGGCAGGATCCCTTGTGAAAATCTGTTCCTGGGGTAAAGTTTATCTAGTGTCATAATTTTATTGAAATCCTTTATCTTCCTATTGACTTTTATGGTTTCCAGCTAGAAGCGAGGGTTATCATTATTGGACGCTCAATGCTGCTCTAAGGGACAGAAAGAGGGCTTTTTCCTACCCAGTTCTCTAAACAAGCTGTAATTGCCTGCTTTATTGATCAATAAATCTCAAAACTGCCTCCATTCACAGGCATTGCTCTTCATTCAGTCCACTGCGCTCGCCTGTCGCGTTTGGGGAGGCAGAGAAGTTTGGGAAACAAAGAAATTGTTTTCTCATTAGCGCGGAAGTGTACATCTGCTTTCGGTAATGACTTTTCCACTCTATGCGAAGCCGAAGATAAAAATGGAGTTTGTCCACTTGAGCAAACATTATTTCAAATGAAATTTCAGGTGTATGTCGACCATTTATAATCAGTCTTGTATTTGGAAGCACAGAGCTGGATAATTGAGGCAAACCCTGTGTAAGGACTGTACTTCTAGGGGGCATAATATATTCCCGTTTTTTATATCTTTCACCCGCTCCATTCTTTTTTTTTTTTGTGAGCTGACGAAAAAGACATTTTTAATCAATGCTGACAGTGAGTCTTAATGAATGCTCGGCAGTGGTGAAATATAAACTATTTTTCCCTCATTAGGCTTAGAAGCTCAGATAATTAATAAAAACAGGAACAGAAGCAATGACAACTAAATGAAGGAAATGTTGGAAGCCAGATGTGACTATTGTATTAATCAGCTACTATTCTGTCTTTTACCCGCAAGCCTCCCCCACCAAATAATTATTGAGAATATTGAGTGCATAACTCTAGAAGAAAATATATTCAAATGAAAAGCAAAGTAGCTGCACGATTTGGCAACTTAGCTTCCAATACACGTACCCCCCACCAAAGTACATGATTGACTGCATACACTTGGAGCAGTTTGCAAACAGAAGGCATACAAGACTCCCCCTATTTAAGAGTGAGAGATTCTTATTAAGGGCAGACTAAAGTACCATTTCTATACAGTACAAAGCATCAGTCTCATCCCACAACAGAGGATCTTTACAGCAAAAATCCTCCTGCCTACAGCCCTGCTGATGTAAGTCAAAAAAGAGTTTGTGGATAGAAAGATAAAGAGTGGGTTCAATTTTATTCTGGAGCAGGGTAAAGCTGAAAGGATGAACAGTACAGAGAGAGAGAAAGAGAGAGACACACAGAGACAGAGATGAGAGGGATGGATGGATGGATGGATGGATGGATAGATAGATAAATAAAAGCTTTCTCAAAATTCTTATTTAAGAACATGGTAGAAAATTATAATCTGCATTTGGTCTACGATTTTCAATATTCAGATTTTTTAAAATTTGGTTCTGCTGCATGACATTCCAGTAGCTTTCTGGTTGATGGGTTCCCACTTACTATAGAAACCTGTTTAGAAGATGGATAGCAGGGGACTTATATAGAAAGACAAGCAATAAAAAGTAGTAGTAACAATAAAAATATAGGCAAGCAGAGTATGAGCTTTGTGGTTGTAGGGGTTAATGACCCCCATTTTCCAGATGGAATTAAACGTCCTTCTAAATAGAGAGACACTATAGGAAAGCAAACTGCACAGAAACCATAAAAAATATGAAGATGGATTGAAAAATTGCTAAGAATAGATCTATAACATACTAGAAGGAAATATTAAAAGGGAACCAAACCACATAACACAGAACCCCATAATACACCCATCACCGTTATTCAAAAAGTATGAGTAAATGCTGAAATCCAGATATTTAACCGTTCTTCTCTTTCTGCATCATTTGAAATCCTGGCAGGGAAGGAGGGACTAAAACACTGATGTTACAAATTGTAACAACTGCTCCACAGCTTACAGACAACATGCAGGAACTACATATCGCTCTCCATTTTGGAATTTCAGCAGCTGATTGCTAGGGTCGAATATACCCTACCAGGCAGTGGCTTGAATGAGAGACAGGAATGTGAATAGCAGGAGGACTGAATAGAAAGATAATAAAAAGTAGCAACAACAAGAAAATTGTAGGCATATAGAGCAAGACTTTTGCCAGTGTCCCTCATTTGAGAGCTAGAAAGAAGCAGAAAACCAACACACAGCGTAGGACTATGGCTAACAATGCAATTTGGACAGATATTTCGTCAATATTAAGATAGTATTTCAAGGGACATATTTACTAATCTATCCCTAACTAAGTGCATTATTGCAGAAATGCATGTTTATTATCAGCTAGAAAAGTTGAAGAGCCGGCTGATGGAGGGTTTAAGCTTTAGCATAAAGTGATGGCACTTCACTTAACCAGGACACTCATGAAAATTGCATCCTCCTTAGAAAACGGATTATAATATAGCTATTAACCAGATATTTTCCTCAAGCATCTCTGGTGAAATTGGGGGCTTGGTCAGCTTACAAGAAATGAAGAGTGTTTACAGAATTCAAAAAAGTATTTATTAACTGTAGAAAATGCTTATGCTTTCCTGTCACCTTTCATACGTCCAATTTTCAGATGCTTAGAAGCCAAAGAGCTGAAGAATTTACATGGTGGAATATAATAGTGGAATTAAACACATAAACCTAATAAAAAGGTATGGTGGAAATTCCATATTAAAATAGAGGGTATGGGGTGGTGATCAAATTATTTCCGTGCATGTGCTTTGATAAGAAATGTGTAAGCAATTAATGTACACAAATATTTAGACTTTGTACCATAAGCAAAAGGGTGATAAACCAGCCTGAAGAGCCTCCTGGTCCAATGAAGATTCATGCCTGTCTACTCGGTCCCCTGGTGGTATGTATCACCAGGAATATTGAACGGTGTGCACTTGATAATCTACCCAGGTCTACACAGTCCATTGGTGGCATCACCAGGCATATAAAAAGTATCTGCACGTGACAATATTCCCAGGTCTACCCAGTCCCTTGGTGGCATCACCAGGCATATAAAGATGTCCAGTAAGTACCTACAACAGCTCAGAGCATACGGAGTGGCCAACCAGTGAAAATACAGAGTTAAAAGAACCTGGATGTATTTCAGAGCTGTTACAGCAGTCTTAGGCAATAGGTAGCTCCAGGGGAGCTGTATGGATGCGGCAGCGCCAAGCAGGTTACTAGAGGCGGCAAAAAACTTCCCCTGGTACCTTTGAGAGCTTCAGACAGCTCCTGCATTAGAAACAGCCCTGAATAGGTCAATTCTATATGAAGCATTTGCTGAGCTTTAATTGCATGAACATACAGTCATATGAAAAAGTTTGGGAACCACTCTCAGCCTGCATAATAATTTACTCCACTTTCAACAACAACAAAAAAAAAACAGTGGTAGGTCTATCATTTCCCAGGAACACCTGAGTACTGGGGTGTTTTCTGAAGAAAACAAATGTAAGATAACTAGCACAAATAAAATACTTAAGAGTCATGAACAGCCTGTAAAATATATCTTTTGTAATACACAAAAGCCATGAATATCTTGTAAATTATATCCTCATAAACGGTGAGTTCTGATGTAATTTCTGTCACATGACTCACTGAAACTTGTGTATTATAATAAATAAAGTACCCCCAGTTGTAAAATATGAGGATATTACAAGTTACCTCGGAGTTCCATGACCTGTATAAAAACGTCCTTGTGTTTTTATATGGTCATGAAACTCCTGGGTAACTTATAATATCCTCATATTTTACAAGAGGGGGTACTTTATTCACTATATAAACAGTTCATGGTGATGTCATAAATTAAAACTGGTGTAATATGTCACAAATGACTCACTGAAACTTGCATAATATATAGTGAACACTGTACACCTATTGTAAAATATATAGTGGATAATGCACCCCCTACTGTAATTTATAAAGATATTAGAAGTCACCGAGGAGTTACGTGACCATATAAAAGCACGAGGCCGCAGGTGACTTCCAATATCTTTATAACTTTCGGTAGGGGGTACATTATTCATTATAATCTACAGTGTTTCTATGTGCAGCGTTTCAAGGAGTTCTCTGCCTCTGCTCTATATTTGTCTACCCAATGCCACACTTTGTTTCCCTTGTGGTTTTTCATTTTAATATTGTGTCTCCCTGTAGCCCATTTGTAACCTCTGAGGTATTTTTGTGTGATTCTTCTCCTGTGATCTAAGTTTCTGACCATGCCATGTCGCACTCTTATTGCTGTACGTTAAAGGGGTTGTTCACCTTTAAATTAACTGTTAGTATGATGTAGAGAGTGATATTTTGAGACAATTTGCAATTGGTTTTAATTTTTCATTATTTGTGGTTTTTGTTATTTAGCTTTTTATTCAGCAACTCGTTAGTGCGCAGTTTTAGCAATCTGGTTGCTAGGGTCCAAATTACCCTAGCAACCAGGCACTGATTTGAATAAGAGACAGAAATATGAATAGGAGAGGCCTGAATACAAAGATGAGTAGTAACTTAAGTAACAATAAATCTATAGCTTAATAGAGAATTTGTTTTTTAGATGGGATCAGTGACCCCCCCATTTAAAAGCTGGAAGGAGTCAGAGGAAAAAGGAAAATAATATAAAAACTTTAAAGAATAAATAATGAAGATCAATTGAAAACGTGCTTAGAATTAGTAATTCTATAAAATACTAAAAGTTAATTTTAAGGTGAACCACCCCTTTAGTAAGTGACAGAAGGGTAAAGGCATGAATGGTCGAAGATGCAGGGGGGAGGCCAACAGCAGAGATGAACAGAGAGTGGGAGAGAGAGGAGATTGATGACACACAAGACTGGAGAGGAACCTGGGGGGGAGGGAAAACTGAAGTTTGATACCTGGAAGGTTCGGAGCAGCAGCAGAACAAGAAGTAAGAGTGACAGGGTGTGGGGGGAGGGGCATAGGGAAAAACATGAGATGTGCTCACCAATGGCATGTTTATTTTGACAGTAAATTAACTACGTCTATTATGATGACTAGTTAACAGTTAAATACTGCAGTTTCCATGACTCTTCTTGGTTTACATCTGATGGAAAAGAAAACATTTCTAACCTGGTTTCGTTTTACACCTTTGCCAACATCTGCATTTTGTTTTAAATCGATTATTTCCTCAACAACAAACTAATACAAAAGGCCAACACGCATCTGTTTTTTGGTGATAATACCAAACGAAGGTGTAATTGGAACAGAATCCTTCATCTAACGACACAGGGATCTGACACAAATGCAGATTAGCTCATAATTTGTGTGCTTCTACGGCATGATAGCGTGGTTGCAGAAGGAGCGGGAGTGGAACAGCGAGTGACAGGCAGATGGAGCGCAGAAGGATCAGGAGCAAGAGTGACAGGGTGTGGGAGGGGCAGAGTGGCTGACGGAAAGAGAAGGGGGAGCGGAACAGAGAAACAGACGCAGCAAAACTAGACATGGAGGGGGAACACTGAGGGAGCAAGCAGCAGAGGGTGGGAGACAAAAGGAGAAGCTAGAGGTAAGGAAAGGCAGCAAGACGGCGCAAGATATCTCAGACTCGCAGGGTGAAGGCGGAAGTGGGGAAGTGAGGCACACAGGCAGGAGGAAAAACTGTAGGGCGAATGCGTCATTGACTACTGCTGGCACGTTAAGTTATAAACGGCGCGTTCTGGCGTCAGAACGCGCGTTTATAAGGATATAATTTACAGTCTGGTCCCATAGGGAAATGACCAGACTGTAGATTATAAGGATATTATAAGTCACCAAGCAGATCCATTAGCACATAAAGGTACAAGACCAACGGCCAAGTGCTTTTATACAATATCTCTGTCTTATATATGTAGCGCTATAGTAAATTGAGTGCACCTAACTCTACTATGGGCTTCACTCCTATTACTTATGCTCCGGATGAGACCTTAAACCTTAGGGAGTGAGCCTTCGCATCGAGGTGGAAGCAGGGTGTAGTGCAACTGTAACTGTAATCAAGGTGCAAAGAATTGGGCGCCAGTGGTTCTTATAACTTAACCAAATAACAGATTTATTGAGCACAGTATACAATCCTCAGTGGAGTGTACATAAAGCAGAGAAATGCAGGTTCATAACAGTACATTGAATAGGCAGTACTCACAACACCTTTGGTCAGTATAATTCTCCTCAGAGATAGGAACAATACATGCAGCTTTGAGGAGGTACACCCAGTTTTCAGCCTTTTCCCTAAGTGGAACCTGAGGGGAATCTATCTACCCTAGGTCTGTACACTTAGTCCCTACTTCTGGGCAATGAGTACCCTGGGATCTTAATCCCACTACAATCCTCGTAGGAGCCTCAGACTGCTCAGCTAAATAAACTGACTGACTATCACTCCTAGAGTGATCTATAAATGTGAGTAGCCTATTCTTACTAGACCTAAAATACTCAGATTCCACACAGACTCAGCCTGTTGGCTCAGGCAAGAGCCAGCACAAAATGGACACTGAAAGCCTGGCTGCAGAGCAGAAAAGAGCCAACTCTTACCCCTCCCAACTGTATTTTAGGACCCATTTTAGGTGTCCATAACATGGAGGGACTGCCTGACAATAATACTAGGGGTGGCTATTTACACATCCCTACATTCTCCCCCTGGTGAATTCCTTCCGTCCCGGCAAGGAACATATTCAAATAACAATCGCAAAATACATGGCATTGCAACATTAACCTGATATTGCTTTACTGTATGGATAACATCCGTTTCAGTAGCCTCTCCATAGGTCTACCAGGGAACAATGGTTAACCTGCAAAACAAACAGTTAAAGCACATCACACCAGGTAAATTTTGTTAATAGTACACTGGCCTCATATCAACTAGTCCAGTATGAGCACCAATTATATTCATCACAGGAAAAGATGGATCAGGATGACAAGGCACCGCATAACAGGGTCTCCCCAGAGTGTCATAAGTAAAAAATGGAGGAGGCTTTCTAATTCGATCTCCTCTCCTTACTTCTTCAGGAACCATCATAACAGGAGCAGGTTCCACATTTACCAATAAACCAGGGTCAGGGGAATGTCCATTATCCTCTCCTGAACCAAACGGGGAAGCCTGAGCATCCAATCCACCTCTTTTGGGTAAAACAACACTGTCCTCAACTGACTCATTGGGAACCACAGGGTCATTAGAAGGTAAAAACCAGTCATTGTTCACACCCTCTTCCGATTCACTTCCATTGGAAACATCATTGGTGTCACACACAGGATCCATCTCTTCGCCTGCAGGGGAAACCTGTGGTATAGGGAGTAGATGATTTCGATGCCATGCCTTAATCCTCCCCTCGGAACCACGAATTTGATAAACAGGAATACCTGGCAATTTGCTTATCACCTCAAACACTTCCTTCCTCCATCTGTCGGCCAATTTATGTTTAGCAGTAGGCCCCAAATTCCGCAACAGAACTTTATCGCCCGGTACCAATTCACGGTACCGTACCTTGGCATCAAAACGTCTTTTATTTCCAGCGTTTACTTTGGCAGCATTTTCCTCAGCCAAACAATAAGCCTCCTGTAAACTAGCTCGAAGGCGAGCCACATATTGATAATGCTCTTTGCATCCCACTCCGTCAGTTGATATCCCTGCTTGCACATCAATAGGAAGTCGAGCTTCTCTTCCAAACATTAAAAAATAAGGAGAAAACCCTGTAGACTCATGCCGAGTACAATTATATGCATGAACCAATGCACTCACATGACGACTCCAAGAGGACTTATCAGTGGCAGGCAGTGTTCCCAACATGTCCAACAGGGTTCTATTGAACCGTTCAGGTAAAGCATCACCCTCAGGATGGTAAGGGGTAGTACGACTCTTCGCTATGTTCAGCATTCCCAACAGCTCCTTGATCAAACGACTCTCGAAATCTCGCCCTTGGTCGGAGTGAAGCCGATTTGGCAGACCATAATGAACAAAGAATTTCTCCCACAAAGTCTTAGCCACTGTGGCTGCTTTTTGATCTTTAGTAGGGTAAGCCTGAGCGTAACGAGTGTAATGATCAGTTACAACCAATACATTACCGGTCCCACTGGTATCATTGTCGATACACAAAAAGTCCATGCAGACCAAATCCAAAGGACCAACACTCTTTAAATGCTCCATGGGTGCAGCCCGAGTAGGCAATGTTTTTCTCTGCAAACAAGGAACACATCTTCGACAATACTCTGTAACGGCATCCCTCATTTTTGGCCAAAAAAAACGGTCTTGCACTAGGCCATAAGTTTTTTCAACGCCTAGATGCCCATGCTGATCATGTAGACTTCTCAAAGCAATTCTTCTATAACTTTGAGGAAGTACCAGTTGTCTCCTACCGGGGTGGTCATGATATAACTGCACCCTATAGAGGAGACCATCAATAATTCTCAGCTTATCCCATTCTCTCATGAAGGAATTACTCTCCTTTGGTATCTCTCTCCTCATATGCTCAGAGTCTTTCCTGATAACAGATTCTCTCACATGCCGAATCACAGAGTCTCTCTTTTGTAGTTGAATCATATCTTTCCTCCCCAGTCGAAGAGAATTGTGCACCCCTAAGGCCGTAGGATAACTATACATAGCAGGAACACTATCTTCTCCTCCTCCAAGTGAGTCCACCACTCTTAACTCAGAGAAAGCTACGTGTTGCCCCTGTACAGCAGCGGTGGCACAGTGAGCAGCTACAGCCAACTTTGGGATTTCTTCCCAGTTATCCTCTTCTGGTTGAGGAGGTAGGCCAGGACGACGGGAAAGGGCATCTGCACCCACATTCTTTGGTCCTGGCTTATACTTTAATGAAAACTGATAATTGGTCAGAGCCGCCAACCATCGATGCCCTGTAGCATCCAATTTGGCAGTGGTTAGAATGTATGTTAACGGATTGTTATCAGTTCTCACCTCGAATTTGGCTCCATAGAGATAGTCATGCAATTTCTCAGTTACAGCCCACTTTAGAGCCAAAAATTCCAACTTATGAACAGGGTAATTTCTTTCAGTGGGACTGATACTCCGGCTGACATATGCTATTGGCTTCAATCCCTCTGGATATTCCTGGTGAAGAATGCCTCCTAGACCCTCATAACTGGCATCTACATGCAGAACATAGGGCTTCTGGGGGTCAGCATATGCAAGTACGGGAGCCTCTGTAAGTCTCTTTTTTAGAGTCCTGAAAGCCTCCTCACAAGCTGAAGACCACTTATCTTTGAAAAGACTTGGAGTAAGAGACCGTTCCTTGGTATCACTGCCTTGTAACATCCCGTTCAAAGGATAAGCAATCTTAGAATACCCCTCCACGAATCGCCGATAATACCCACAAAATCCCAGAAACGACCTCAGTTCCGTTAGATTTGTGGGTCGAGGCCAATTTAACACAGCTGCTACCTTCTCAGGATCAGTGGCAATTCCATCCGCAGACACAATGTGTCCTACAAACCGCACAGACTGCCGGGCAAACTTACACTTATCAAGGGAGAGTTTCAAACCTTCCTGTCGAAGGCGCTCCAACACATTGAACAATCTGATATCATGTTCCTCCAGTGTAGATCCAAAGACTATAATATCATCTAGATACACTATGCAATGTCTGGGGGTCAAATCTCCCAGTACCTTCTCCATGAGACGCTGAAACGTGGCAGGGGCTCCACTTATGCCTTGAGGCATGCGAGTGAATTGGTAAAACCCCAAAGGGCAGATGAAAGCAGTCTTTTCTTGATCTTCAGCATTCATGGGAATTTGATAATACCCTGACCGTAAATCCATCACAGAGAACCAAGCACTTCCATGCAAGGCATCGAGCGCCTCATCAATACGTGGTAGTGTATACTGATCAGGGATGGTTCGTCGGTTAAGGGTTCGATAGTCCACACACAGACGGACACTACCATTCTTCTTCCGCACTATGACAATAGGTGAGGCATACGGGCTTCGAGATTCCACAATTATCTTTTGATCCTGCAGTTCTTTCAGATAACCTCGAACATCCTCCAAATCCCTGGGAGGTATTCTCCGAGACCTCTCTCGAAATGGGGTGTCATCACTCAACCTTATTCGATGTTCGGCATGCCTAGCACAACCGACGTCCATATCGTCCACTGAGAATACATCACTGTACAAGGCTAGACGTTTCTCTAACTCTTGACGGTGCTCGAGCGGGTCATCCGATTCATCTAGGTGGAAAGCTAATTTAGGCGTGGAGGATCCCATACTGACAGAGCAAGAGTCTATACACTCCACCGGATAGCAATGAGCTACCGTACGCCATGCGGGTATCACTACCGGATGGGAAGTAATATTCTTGACAGTCACCACATCAGTTCGTGGACACTTAGAACGATAGTCCTTTCTCTCAGGAACTATCTCCCATCCATTTAGAACTGCTTCAGCAGGATTTGTTTCCAGCAGAAAGAAACTGCCCTTTGTAGCAGGTACTATCTCCACATAAACCCTGAGACTGTGGACTCCCCCTGGTGGAATCTCTACAGGGTGCCAAGGATTTCCTACACAACCCCCAGGTAACTCAGGAGCAAAAGTCTGACAGATCTTCTGCAGTGGTGGGGCCACGGGCAATGTAGTGAGCGGAGTACCTGCATGGGTTTGAAGAAACATCAGGAAGGCCTCCTCTACGGCTTTCACATTAGAGCCCACAATCACAGGAGTAGTCTCTCTCCCTCCAGGCGGGGGACACACATAAGCAACCACGGAGAGAGGAGGATCTCGGTTCCCCACGACCCCCGGAATATGCAATTGTACTTCGACACAGCCATCCATATAAGTAGGTCCTGCGCCCACTCCAAACACCGGCACAGTTCCTACCGGCTGCAGCGGTATATGACTGAGAAATTCCTCATAAAAAGGGCGATGGATAATGGTCAGCTGGGAACCAGTATCGAATAACGCTGTGGCTGGAACACCGTTTACCAACAGGTCAAAAGTACAGCGACGTCCCACTCCTGGCAAGCATGAAGATTGTGGCCTACTGCGGGAAACCTTACGTTTCTTCTGTAACTGACCTGCTTTACTTTGCAACCGCTCACGATCAGCTGGCATCTGACATTGATGCACTCGGTGCCCACAGCGAAAACATTCCGGTTGCTCTGAAGTATTCCGAGGCTTGGGAGATGAAAACTTATGGTAGTGCCCTGGAGTGTCCTCCTTCTTTCTCATAGCCCCCTTGTTATCCCGACGGGGAGTTAAAGGAGTTTCCGGAATAGGATAATCCCCAGCAGCATACCGAAGCTCGGCCTCCAGCTCTTTCACATAAAGCATAAGTTCTCCTAGAGGTGGTGGAGAGCCATGCCGGTACTTAACCCGTATCTCGGTAGCCACCGATTGTCCCCCCAGCATTCCACAGAGAAGTTGGCTTCTCCGCTTTTCATCCACCTCTTCAATGAGAATAATGTTCTTTCGCACCAGCTTACACAAAGTGCCCTCCAACCGGCCTATATAATGAGACACGGTCTCCGTCGCCCCTTGTCTCATGCTCTGAAACGTGTGAAGCCAGGTATGGGGGTTATCACAAGGCCCATACACATCCTCTAGTGCCTTGAGACAGTCTGCAGAAGAGGCATTAACATGGGCCTTACGGAACATCTGAACAATTCTACTGGCTGGAGGGCGCAGGTTTTCCGTCAGACGAATCCGCTTATCAAACTCGGGGCAAGGGCACTCCTCCAGCATCTGAGCTGCAGTTTCTTGCCACTCCTCAAACTCTTGTTCGCCCTCCGGTACAGGAACCAGGCCCGAGAAAACTTTCAACTTTGGGTACTTGGTTCCAGCAACCATAAGGGTTCTCGGGATATAGTGAGGAACAGAGTCCCTTTCCTTGAAAAGTTCCGGAGGATCATGGCCACTCGCTACCGGAACTGAGGCCAACGGTTCATCCTTTACCCTTTCCTTTGTCCAAGTGGAAACCGCAGGCCCGGGATATATTATAGGGCACCCCACAGGAAGTGAGCCACCAGGGAGTAGAAAATACGGCCCCCCTTCATCACTCAATCTCCTCGGCGCATTATATAACACCCGCCGACGTTCGGGCACTCCCGAACGAGCTTCAGCCAGTATCTGGCTGCCCTTCAGCCTCGATTCCTCCTCTATTGCGAGCTGAAGGCTGTCCAATGTGACAGCTGGGCCTATGCCGTCCACAGCAAAAACACACATACTGTCGGCACCCATCTCGACAGCCCAACTGCTCACCTCTTGGGGCCGAATTATCGCCATGTTGTTTAATTCACTCGTGTTCCTGAGATCTGCGCAGGCCTTAAGAACCACAGAAAAGGTCCTGCCAGTATCTCCCTTTTTCCTATTGCGTCCGCACCTGCAGCGCCTGTCACACTAGGCTGCAGTGCGGTGTTACAGTTTAACCCTTCTCGAGCCCCACGTTGGGCGCCAAAATGTAGCGCTATAGTAAATTGAGTGCACCTAACTCTACTATGGGCTTCACTCCTATTACTTATGCTCCGGATGAGACCTTAAACCTTAGGGAGTGAGCCTTCGCATCGAGGTGGAAGCAGGGTGTAGTGCAACTGTAACTGTAATCAAGGTGCAAAGAATTGGGCGCCAGTGGTTCTTATAACTTAACCAAATAACAGATTTATTGAGCACAGTATACAATCCTCAGTGGAGTGTACATAAAGCAGAGAAATGCAGGTTCATAACAGTACATTGAATAGGCAGTACTCACAACACCTTTGGTCAGTATAATTCTCCTCAGAGATAGGAACAATACATGCAGCTTTGAGGAGGTACACCCAGTTTTCAGCCTTTTCCCTAAGTGGAACCTGAGGGGAATCTATCTACCCTAGGTCTGTACACTTAGTCCCTACTTCTGGGCAATGAGTACCCTGGGATCTTAATCCCACTACAATCCTCGTAGGAGCCTCAGACTGCTCAGCTAAATAAACTGACTGACTATCACTCCTAGAGTGATCTATAAATGTGAGTAGCCTATTCTTACTAGACCTAAAATACTCAGATTCCACACAGACTCAGCCTGTTGGCTCAGGCAAGAGCCAGCACAAAATGGACACTGAAAGCCTGGCTGCAGAGCAGAAAAGAGCCAACTCTTACCCCTCCCAACTGTATTTTAGGACCCATTTTAGGTGTCCATAACATGGAGGGACTGCCTGACAATAATACTAGGGGTGGCTATTTACACATCCCTACATATATATATCTCTTTCTCTATAATTATGTTTCATTCACTCTAGGTCAAACAGCCAATACTTACTGGCCCATTTGCATGGAAAGCTAATACAGTCCCCTAAGTGTTATCACAATAAATAATGCAACACATTAATGTTTTATCTGGTCGCCCATAATTAATGGCCAGTGCATGGTGATAACCAATGAAATGCTTGCATATAAATGCCATAAGGCAAAGTAAGCCAGACTAAACCTCATCAGAAATATGCAAACAGATGCATTTATGAAATCTAAATAGGATTATACAGAAATTAAAACAATAAGATTATAGTTAACCTTTCAATATTATTTAAGCCATATGGGAAATTTTGCAGCTATGAAGTGTAATCTCCAGATTAGGTAGGATAAAGAATGTGCTAGGCATACTCGCACTCGGACAAAATTAGTCCCTACATATTAGTTATTCAACTGTTTGGGATCTACTTACTGAATTATTATTATGTAGGAGCAATATCCTCAATTCAGCAGCGGAAAGACTGATTATTGGGCCAAGAGCTAAACTTTGGGAACAAGACATTTCCTTAAACATATATTGCAGTTGGTTATCAGACAAGTCCCACTGGGCCCCCAGCAGTTGCAGGGTGGGTATGTTTCCTTTTTACTTTCACCCATGTTTGCAGTAAAATGATTGGTGAGTTTCTATGATTGAAGCAGCAGTTGGAGAAAAAAACATCCATCAAGTTCAACATTTTGTCCTAGCAAAGATTTCTGATGGTGTCCCTGAGTGACAGTATTATGCAGGATATGGGAATGTAAACTTTGTGTGTGTGTATAATGGCATACAGAGATAAAAAGAAAGAGAAAAAACTCAGTAAAAAAAAATCACATTAGTTCTGGTTTCGGTGAATTCAAAGGCCATCATTCAATCTAAAATGCTATTTTTCACTTTTAAAAAGCCAGCATATCCTACCAGGCTATATATTTGTAGAGCAATAAAAACAAACATTGTGACACATAATGACAAACTACCTCTCAGCACGAAACAACTCCCATCTCCTTTGCTCTGGTCTGGCTTGCAATCTTCACTTTTTATGGTGTGTAGCGAGAACAAATGAACTAATAAGCCAAAGTTACAATTTAATTAATTGCTTTGCAGTCAATTCCTGCTGTGGGGATTTACAAACACATACAAGCAGTGGTTTGGCTCTGTGTCTTCAGGTTCCTGGAACAGAGTATGCTTGTGGATTTACTGTTATAATATAGCAATGCAATGACACAAGGAGCCAAGCAATGTACATAATCCTAAAAGACCATAGGAAAAATGAAGCAGAAGCGTTTGGAGAAGTGAATATTCTACAAACAGTGGATCTTAATGCTAGTGGGGTACCTACATTAGTTATAAATGAATGTATTTGGGAACAATAGCTAGCCTTCACGTTTATGATTTGGTTATATAAATACATAAGAAACAATATGAGAACAAGTACCCCATAGGATAAAGAACCCCCTCCTGTGAAGCTACACAAGAGTCTACACCCCAAGCAGGAGCTTTGATGTGAAAGAATTGTAAGAGGTAGAACCACAAATAGGATAACAGGGAGCAACGTAATAACTACAAAATAAGGATCATTCATTGGGAGCTTTAATTGGCAAATGCTACAAAAAAGAGCATTAGTTAGCTTCCCTTCTCCTTTAAGTACAGATACCATACAATAGATTCCAGTCTCTACCTTTCACTACAGTTGAGGCCACATGTTCTCCAACCTGTGTAAGTGAACTGCTGCAGCAGGATTAGGATGCTGGAAATACTGTTTGCAGGTGCCAAACAACAAACTTTGTATATATTCCATATTATGGAGTCATCCAATGAACATTCTTGAGGGCCATATAAACAGATCATTGTCTATACTGGCTTTATAAAAGGCTGAGAGGCCCTAAACGTTCTGTGACCGAAACCAGCAAACAACTGAATTTATCATTCCGAAGAGTGATGCATCATGGATATTCAGTACACTGGTTCACTATAGTTCTTTGAACATATCCCAAATTAGAGGTATTCAACCTGCAACTGTTGAGCTGTTGCTGAGCTACAAATTCCAGCATGTACCCAAGGAGACTGAAAATCTCTGCAAGGCCAAAGATTTCACTTTCTTGCTCTAAGAATCGAAAGCAGACAAAAACGTTCCTGATTCACATTCCCTTTGTTGATTAAAGTTGGCCAAGCATCTCCCTGCTTTTCTAAGATGTGGGCAGCTTTCCACAAACTCAGTCTACTGCTGCTCAATCAACACTGCTTGGCTAACGCTGCTAAAACAAGCACTCTTGCATATAAAACATATTTATTACTATTTATAGAGGCATTCTGCTTCAATAATAATTGCTTCATTATGGACAACAGAAGATAAACAGCCTTCTTAGGCAGAATACACAAGCATAGCTATAACTTGCTGCTTACACCATAAAGCACATTCAAGCCTTTGACAATGATGTGAATCCATGTCTAAATGACCTGCCTATTTTCCACAGTGACAAGAATGACTCTGCATGGTTTCCCCGATGTATCTGTTGATGATGAGTCACTTCATTTCACATGCACCTTTTATGCAAAAATAAAGAGTTGTGTAAGTGATTTGAGTGTTTCAGCTAGTCAATTAAACTTAAATACAGATGATTACTTGAATAATCCAGTCCAGAGCTTGCTAGATTTATCAGGAATGAAACAAACAATATCGTGAGGATCAATGTATTTGTGTACAGATGGCTAGATAGGCATAGGGTTAAAATGAGTTTGATCATTAACTCTGGGTTTATATAGAATCCAATATACTCTAGATTTTTCCTGGGGGTTTACAATGCTCTCAACAATGACACTCACCATGTACCTACGTTAGCTGGGAAAAGCAGTCCCATCTGCTCTACCATAAAGTGTACATGTTCTTACGTCATCGGGTTGCGCCTAATACAGAGTTGTGATTCAGTTTAGTGTGGGTCACAATGATTCTTGTTTATACACTGAAAGTTACTCCTTAAGCAGTAATTAAAAAGGTGATACATACAACCTTCACTTTCCTCTTGGGAACGATATCTGCAACTAACACTTAACCTACAACTGTAGAAGAGAATCCTCCAAATGCCTCAACCATGAGGACATGACCATCAATCTGCTAAATACATGGTACTGAATGCCAGATAAAATCCATTCAACTTTCCTTAACTCTATAGATCTCTGTAGGAGGAAATGCAGGGGTAAGGGCACTTTATGCCACATATGATGGACATACCTGCCGCAAGTCATATCATTAAAAGTCCACTGATTCTGTCACTAAAACTGGCCCTTCTGGGTCTTCTATTCAACAAATGCCATAAACATATCACAATGCCAATTGTATTTGCATGCAGATCTTTACATGCCAGGAACTTTAGATCATGAACTCTACCAACATAAATCCTCATCTAAAATGAAAACTACAGGAATTGCACACCTGGACTAAACAAACCCCATGGTAAAACCTTCTGTTAGTAAAAGTTTTAATTCACTGGACTTGTACCTGAAATGATCTACAATCTCGTCCTTGATCTACCTTAAGGTGGCCATAGACATGACAATTACGATCTTTCTTGGAAAAGAGCTTTCCAAGAAAGATTGTTCATTTCAATACACACGTGTAGAGCTGAATCGTCAGATACACAGGTAGATATACGGGAAGAAACAATAGAATTCTACCTGTATCTGATGATTCAGCACTAGCAATGGCCGATGTTTGGGCCCCTTCAAAGGCACCTGATCAAAATTTTCCGTCCAGCCCAATCGACGAGCCGACCGATATCCAAGTCTTCTGCCGATATCGGACGGCTCTTTTTCCACCATACACACAACGAATATCGGACAAAAATTCGTTTCGTACGATATTCTCTGTGCGTCTATGGCCACCTTTACAAATGCAATCTCCTCAAGATATCACAAACCGTCCTCCTCTCTCTGTGTCTCTCGCTCCCTAACACCTTCCCTGTTTTTAACGTACCCACTGTTAAATTTGATACGAACTTATGGTTAAAACCCCATGAGAGATTCTGATTAGATTTTGCCATGCAACTGCACACAACAGCACAAGATTTGTAGGATACTAAGAAAGCTGATCTCCATATTGCTAGAATGTAACTTCGGATCAGATAAAGTTGGATGATGTGTTTTGTTCATGTATCTGACAGTCAATGTCTATGGAAAAAAAAGCCGGTCAGACACCATCTCGTCGGATGAAGACTGTTCACATCAGACAGTAGTGTTACATCAGATTTTTGTATCAGTTGCATTATATTTTGTACCCTTATGTGTACATGCAACTTGAAGGTTGCGTTTTGAAGATCTCCAATGGAGTTTAGCCCTATCAGACCAAAACTAAAAAACTAATATGATATTAAAGGACCCATATTTAAAAACAATGGAAGTGCTACTGATCTGGTCAAATTAGCTACAAGCATACAAAAAAGAGGAGATTGAATAATGCACATTCCCTGGTCCCCTGAGTTATATCTATCCTGGATTACAGCATGTGTAAATGATAGGGTAAATCCAAGGGTTAGGACAAGAGAGCTCTATGAGCAGACAATTGAAAAGTGAATTTTTCATTTAGAAACATTATAATAATATACACTGAATGAGCTATTGAGATTAATCAGCCAGAATACCCATATGTGATCAAAACAACATTAGTACATCTGGGAAGTATTTCAGAAATTTGCATTTAATGGTACAAATTTCTTCCTACACGTGCATATTGTGTATAGGACACTGGCAACATTTCTCCTGATTACGGATCATTTTCTATAAGCACAAAAGCTTGTAAAAGAAACCCAGGCGTTTTCAAATGAGTCTATTACGAATCCCTTGTCCTTCAAAACGCCTTTTCGCTGTAATAGGATTCTCAGCCACCCACCCTAATTGCTTCATAAAAGCCTCCACAATCAACAGTGGTCTGTTAACTCATCAGGACACACAGAAAGCAAGTTTTGAGAATCTGAATTATTTAGGCCATGTCCAGAATACACTAGTGGTTCCAGGACAGCAAGACATTAACTTCACATTCTTAAGCAAGGTTCAGTATTTTAAGCCAATCACATATAACATTAGTGTAAAGAAACCCTATCAAGTATCACCAATTCCGTGCAAAATGCATGCAATTTGACCTGTCTTTATGCTGTGTTCATCACACCAATCCCTGAAGCTATAGAGTGGGGAAAAAGTATCTAGGGGGAAATTTAAAAAGGGGTGTCCAATTGTTACCCACACCCACCCTAACAAACAACTTCTTAACCAGTGCCTGATTTGGGCAAAGGTAAGAAGTGGTTTGACAACCGAAGGTCTCCAATGACATTGGTGGGGAGAGGGAACTTCGCAAAGCAAAACCATCACACCAACAATGTAGTCAGGGACAGGAAACACATCCACAGCATACAACTGTAATACAGTCTACCGTGGAAGGCCATGGTGAATGCCACCCAACCTGAACTCCAACATGGATGCATTTGTTTCATGCACTTGAATTTTTTTTTCTTAATATACATCTATTTTCAGGTGGGAGTCCTGCTGGTGTCTTGGATGAGTATAAGATGAGTATATATCTCATCCACAAAACATTGTCCAATTTGAATGCCGCTGTGTATTCTCGGAAATTCATCTTTGTACTTTCCTCATTCAAATGTAGCAAGGTAACTTCTCTAAAACATTTTCTCCAAGAAGAAATTAGTATGGTAGAAATTAGTGAAGGAGGTGACGGATATAAAAAGGTGGCAAAGTGGCTGCTTGATCTTTATAATGGCAGTTTGCTAGCCTGAACCTGGAGAAGTTTCTCTTTCTGAAAATGTGTTCTACTATTATGAAGAGAATTTGCCAAAACTTGTAATACTAGTTTAAAATACTGCTTGATAAATATGCATAATTGGTAGCAATGCGGTAATGGCGGAGCTCACCCAGTGTGTCCCGTCTCCCAGCCGACCACTGCTCTCGCCATATGCCAGTCAATTCCAACCGGCTCCAACATACACATTAGAACTCGCTCAGAACAATCCAGGAGGCAGAGTAATATCAATCCGGCTTTATTTCAACGCTTAAAATTACATGGAATGGAGGGGAATGTGAATCGCTCTAACGCGTTCCTTGGCACTTCATCAGAGTGAAAAGCAAAACCTTTTTGGTTCAAAAGAAGTGTTGGTGTTGAGGTGGGTAAGAAAAGATGTGCTTTTAAGGCTTTCAAATCATTTATAAGGTACAAGGAGGCCAACAAATCATATTAACCAACAAACATATTAATTGTACAAGAGCATCCACAATGGAGTTCAAACAGCAACAGTGGATAGGCATATACTCACAGCACCTTTGGTCAGTATCAGTCCCCATAGGGATGAGAACATGTACAGAGCAGCTGCTAGGGGTACACCAGGCTTTCAGCATTTTCCCTAAGTGGAACCTGAGGTCTCATATCCCTAGGTCTGTACACTTAGTCCCTACTTCTGGGCAATTGGTACACGGGATCATAATCCCACTCCTAGAGTGAGCTCTTAGGGCGAGTAGCCTATTCTTACTAGACCTGACCTGTCTAGGTTCCACTGGAGCTCTGCCTGCCTGCTCAGGCCAGGACTAACACAAAATGGATTCTGAGCACATGGCTGCCCAGGACTTTATACTTAAGCACAGTAACATCTACTAGTCACTGTGTGAACACCAAGGGGCATAGCTTTAAGCAGGAATATGAAACAGGTCCCCCTCCTAACTGTATTTTAGGATCCAGTTAGGCATCTATAAATCTAGGGGACTACCTGCTAAATAATATTGGGAGACTACTTTACCAGTCCCCTACACTAGTATTTAGTAATTTGCAGATATTAACACTTGTCTATTAGTAAATATGCCCCAACATCTCTCAGAGATGGCAATAGTGCTCTTTCGTTTATCAGTCCATAAATAAAGTAGAACATTTTATGCATTTGTAACAAAATGCTAATTTTACTGCATGGCCAGTCTGTATAATTTTTTCAGGCTATAAATCTAAGAAGGTGTTTCTACTAAGTACTCTGGAATTCTCCCATACTCTTAAAAAAATTCAGACTATTTAATTGTATCTGGTGATAAAATTGACCCTAGTCTGTTGAGTGACTTTAGATTGTAAACTCCACTGGAGTAGGGACTGATGTGAATAATGAACTGCTAAATTTTGCATAAACATATTGGCACTATTCATATAAAGAACATTATTATTGACGTCAACATGCTAAACTTTCAAAAACACGGGCAGAGTTATCTACTGAAATAGCAACTATGGTGTATAATGTTATGAATTAAGTCTCCATATTGACTCTTTTAATGATCAGTATTTTGCACAATATGTATATCCCTACTTCTCAAGCGTAAGTGCAAAAGAAAGAAAAGTTGTGTAATGTATGTTAATTATACAAAGCTACTTCCCAGCCATGCAGAACTCAAGCAGTTTTGTTTATGACGATCCCTAAGCAGCCCATACCACACTGAGCATGTGCACAGTCTTAGTCTTGCAAAGATGTTTAACAAATTATAAGATGGTGACCACCTGTAGCCAACTTTGAAAGCATACATTATTTGTTTAATTAGGCTTGTGGTGCAGTAAGTTCATGTTTATATTTAGTATCCAAAATACAGCATTTCTAGCCTTATTCTATTTTAGACTTTACATGCCCTTTAAAGCAGTGGCTCACCTTTAAGTTAGCTTTTGCTATGTTATAGAATGGCTAGTTCTAAGCAACTTTTCAATTTGTCGCCATTTTTTTTCCCCATATTTTTAACTTTTTCTAGCTTTCGAACGGGGGTCACTGACTCCATCTAAAAAACAAATGCTCTTGTCAGGCTACAGATTTATAGTCCTTTCTCTAGTTATAATCAGCGTATGGTTGCTGGGGTGATATGGACCCTAGTAACAGATTGCTTAAACTGGAAAACTGTTGAATAAAAATCTAAATAACTCAAAAACCACAAATAAAAAATGAACATCAGTCTCTGCATCATACTAAAAGTTGAATCAAAGGTGAACCACCCCTTTAAACTGACACACTTTTAATCCAAAGAAGGAAGGGGGCAGTTTTAAGGATTGAAATAAAACATTTACAGTTTATTATAATGTAAAAGCACAGGTATTAAACACCTCCACTACATACCCCATTTATTTAGCTGAATATAGGTATATATGATCTGAAGTTGGTCATTAGTCATCAAAGCAATTCATATTTAGTAGGGATGCTGTAAATCTAAATTTATCTCTTAGAATACTGAGGATCCAGTATTTGACATATCCAAAACTGATGGATTGAACATCCCTAATATTTCAATAATTCATTGATTTAAGTTTGCAGAAAAGTTAATGGTGTAGTGTTCATTTGTGGTAATGAACACAAAAATTGCAGCCTTACAGAGCAGTTGTTTTTCAGATCAGTAACGTAACTAGAGGGGGGCGGGCCCTGGTGCGGGACACGCATCCGGGGCCCACCGCCCTCCTCCGTACGTGATTTTTAGCCCGCATTTCAGTGGCGTGCGAGCTACCGGGGGGCCCTAAGGGGATACGGGTCCTGGCCCGCTCGCACCTCCTGCTCCCCCGGTAGTTCCCGCCACTGTTTCAGATGATGTCAGTGACCCCCAATTTGAACGCTCGAAGAGTCAGAAAAAGGAGAAATAATTCAAAAACTATAAAAACTGAAAAGTTGCTTTGAACCATTCTATTACATGCTAACAGTTAATTTAAAGGCAAACCACCCCTTTAATGCAGTTACCATACTTTTAAATTAATTTCTATGATCTCACACACGGTACCTTATATTAGTAGACATCCACAGATTGCCATTGCATAGACCTATTCTACAATGACACAAAAAAAGTTCTTAATATAAAAAAAAAAAACCAAATAATTGTATGAATTGACTAACTGATAGTTTTTTTAGCCATGAAACTTTGATAAGTAACATCTAAAGAGACTGTTAAGATTTAATTATTTGGCTATTTATATATGCCCTAGAAAAAGCACACACTGTAGCATGTGGACAGGCTACTTTCCTGAGTTCAAATTGGAGATTAGCAGGGGGGAGAGACTTCAAAATACGCAAATTGTATATAAATGGCTAAAGCAGAAGTGGACTGGGCTTCAAACTGTGAGTAAGTGTCGTACGCGTAGACCTGACTGAATACATGCTTTTCTTAATGCTGCTTTCCTAAGAACGCGGGAGAGCTCAAGCTTAAAATACATTAACTAGCCATTAAGAATAACAATGCCGGTTACATGGTAACGCACTTGAGTCACAAAAACAGATAAAGCAATGGCATATCTTCAGATTAGTTCCCACCATCGCCGCATGAATGTTTCCGAGAAAATGTACCTGAATACCAGAGCTAAAGTTGCTTTGAATTCATGAACTAGACATAAAAGGCTTATATTTGAGCTGAAAATCAAACATAAAACTCACCAAAGGACTTATTTATAAAATGGCCTATGAGTACTCTACACATCGTTAATGAAAACGGGGCATTGCGGTACAAAATATGCTGTATTTATAAGATAAGTTGCATATCTTCTCCAAACATCCATGACTACATTTAAACATGGATGTCCTCGTCATATGTTTATTTTAGTGGTAGATTCCTATTAATACTCCATGGCCAGTATTCCAGGCTAGATGTCTAAATGGAATTAGGTTCTTATCAAACTGCTGATGGTTCCTACAAACAACTGCACGCATATCAGACACGCACTCCAGAGGAAGAGGCAATATAATGAAGTGTTTTATTTGCACACACACACACATTGGGGAACTGTAACGTTACATTAATTCCAGGGTTAAGTCAATCTTGGTGACTGTCATGGATAAAGGGATTCCTTGCAGGAAAAAGAGCTGATGAGAGAATTCTTGTGTTTTTTTTTTTCACTTAGAGTACTTGACATATTTAGAAAACTCTGAAGTAATTACCTGCTGGATTTAAATAAAATTAAGAACTGGAGGAGGCTGAGGCTACTTTCATCTATTCCTTTATGGTTTACAAACAGATCAGTAGCATTAACTTTACCACCATTGAGCTTAATTAGCTTTAACAAGCAACTAATACTCTTTATGGGATGAGGACGATTAGCTTTGAGGCATGTGAATACTAATCTCAAAATGAGAGGAAACTGTACATATAGTTGGGGTTAATGCACCACCGTTTGTTTCCTTCTATTGACCACAGTCGGGAGAACGCTGAATAGAAATCACTTGAATCTCTAACTGTGCAAATATCCAGCCTTCTTCATTTTGCCTGTTATAGACTTACATTTTCCCATTTTAATTATTTTTCTATATGCATGGGTACAGGTGAGGGACCTGATATCCATAGTGCTTGGAACCTGGATATTCATACTTACTAGAAAATCATGTAAACATTAAATAAACCCAATAGGCTGGTTCTGCTTCCAAAAAGGATTAATTAAATCTTAGTTGAGATCAAGTACAAGCTGCTGTTTTAATATTACAGAGAAAAAGGAAATCATTGTTTTAAAATTTTGGATTATTTGGATAAAATGGAGTCTATGGCCTTTCTATAATTTGGAGCTTTCTGAATAATATGTTTCTGGATAACGAATCGAATCTCATACCTGTATAATACATGGGCTGATTATAATACAAGCCCGTTTACAAAAATGATGGGACATTATATAAGATGTAAGTAAAGAGAATGGGATGATGCAAATAATTTCAACCCTATGATCAATTACAAATAGTACAAATACAACAGGTCAAATGTTGAAACTGAGAAATGTTACTGTTCCCTGAAATATATACTCTAATTTTGAATTTGATGCCAGCAACATATATTTTAAATTGGGAAAGGACAACATAAAACTGTAAAAGTTGTGTAATGCTAAAGAAACACCTCATAGAACAGTTCACCATTGGCAACAGGTCAGTAATATGATTGGATATAAAAAGAGAGGCGGGGACTTTCTGCAGTAAAGACGGAGAGGGGTACCCCGCTCTGTAAAACACTACAGACAATTTAAGAATAGTATTCCTCAATATAAAATTGCAATGAAGTTGGGGATTTCATCATCATTAGAAACATGATCCAGAAAAACCACCTCCTTCTCCGGGCCCAAGCTCATTTCATATGGACTGGGAGGAAGTGGAAAACTGTCCCCTGGTCTGACCAATCAAACTTTGAAATTCTTTATGCAAATCATGGATTGATCCTGCACCCTTTAAGAACTGCACAAAGGACTTGGCCAACATCACTTTGAAAATACCAAAAGCAAACATAAGAGTATTATCAAATTATGTTACCTGGCCTACAGTTTTTAATAGTTCATTTTTTATTGATATGCTAGTAAAACAAGATGCCAAAGAATGTGTGTTCATTAATGCCTTTTTTTGTCTGCACTCCTTAAAGGAGAAGGGAAGTTACAAAGGCAGTTTATTGGCAGTACATTAGCCACAATAGTGCATGCTAGAACACTATTGCACCACGGCAAACTATGTGTGACACTTTCTACAGATCCCCAGATGACCAAAATACTTTTGCATAGTTTTTTGCAAGCTCACAAATTCAGCAAAATGAGCAAACAACAACCATTGCTGAAGTGCTTCTTTGAAAACAAGGAGACCCAATGATGACACAACAGGAGACTCCAAGACTGCCACCACAAATAGAGCGGTGTTTCAAAGAAAGTATCAAGAGTCTTACTTACAATATAGGTTCATTGCAACGGTTGATTCACATTCTTCATACCCGCTCTGTATAATATGTGGTGAGCGGCTATCTAATGAAGCCATGAAACCTTAAAAAGTGCTTCGCCACATGGGAGACCAAGCACACTGCATTTAAAGATAAGCCTTTGGAGTTTTTCAAAAGAAAAAAAGTGAACATGAAGGACAGAAGCAATTATTGAAGGCCACTACTTCAGCAAATGTGTCTGCACTAACAGCATCCTTCTTAGTCGCTAACCGCATTGCTAAAGCTAAGAAGCCCTTTTCTTAGCTTTAGCTTTTAGACATTTGTCGTGAAGTTTTAGGAGAGGCTGCAGTTCAAAGGGTGGCACATGTTCCTCTTTCTGCTAGCACTGTAACTAATTGATGACATAGCAGAGTACATTGAGGCACAGTTGGTAGAGAGGATCAAGGAGTCACCATGGTACGCAATCCAGGTTGACGAGTCTACCGATATGGAGAAAAAAGGCATTAATGCTCGTTTTTGTGCAATATATTTTTCGGGAGGATGTGCATGAGCAGGCCCAGACTGGCAATCTGTGGGTTCTGGCAAATGCCAGAGGGGCTGCTATAAGGTCCCATAGTAAGTCAGTATTTAGTGGGCTGGTGAGGGCTGTTTGGGCCTCTATGTGGGCTGATTGGGCCTCTGTGTACATGAAATGCCAGGGCCTATTTTAATTCTCAGTCCAGACCTGTGCATTACTGTTGCCTACCAACACCACAGCTGCAAAATGATTCAAGTCTCTGAATGATTACATATCAGGAAAACTGAATTGGTCATTTTGTGTAGGTGTATGCCTAGACGGAGCAGCTGCTACGACTGGAAGGCTTTCTGGTTTCACTACTCGATTCAAGGAAGTTGCTTCTAAATGCGAGTCTACACATTGTGTCATCCATAGAGAAATGCTGGCTAGCCGAAAAATATCACCTGAACTTAACAATGTTTTGCATGATGTGATTAAAATGATCAACCACATAAAAGTACATGCTCTTAACTCGCGTCTGTTCGAGCAGCTCTGTGAGGATATGGATGCAGATCACTAACATCTTCTCTTACACAGAAAAACAGTCACCACTGGCAGCACATTTCAGTAGCACAGAATGGGTCACAAAATCAAACAATCTGCTCAATGAACTCAATCTGTCACTTCAGGGGAAAATGACAACTGTCTTCAAGTGGCTGCATTCAAAGCCAAACTGGAATTATGGGGAAGACGAGTGAACATTGGGATTTTTGACATGTTTCAGACATTAGTAGGAATTTTGGAAGACACTGAGCCTGACCCTTCACTCTCCCAGTTGGTGCAGGATCACCTATCACAGCTTTCAAAACAGTTAAAGCATTACTTCCTAACCACAAAAGACCCCCGAACTGGGAAGGAATGGATCCGCAACCCATTTGTGAACAAGCCAGGTGAATCGGCTTTGTCCGTGTTAGAAGAGGATCAACTGCTTGAGATCACAAATGATGGCAAATGTAGTATACAGTGGTGTGCAAAACTATTTGCCCCCTTCCTGATTTCTTATTCTTTTGCATGTTTGTCACACAAAATGTTTCTGATCATCAAACACATTTAACTATTAGTCAAAGATAACACAAGTAAACACAAAATGCAGTTTTTAAATGAGGGTTTTTATTATTTAGGGAGAAAAGAAATCCAAATCTACATTTTCATGTGTAAAAGTAAAAAGTAATTGCCCCCTGAACCTAATAACTGGTTGGGCCACCCTTAGCAGCAATAACTGCAATCAAGCGTTTGCGATAACTTGCAACGAGTCTTTTACAGCGCTCTGGAGGAATTTTGGCCCACTCATCTTTGCAGAATTGTTGTAATTCAGCTTTATTTGAGGGTTTTCTAGCATGAACCGCCTTTTTAAGGTCATGCCACAACATCTCAATAGGATTCAGGTCAGGACTTTGACTAGGCCACTCCAAAGTCTTCATTTTGTTTTTCTTCAGCCATTCAGAGGTGGATTTGCTGGTGTGTTTTGGCTCATTGTCCTGCTGCAGCACCCAAGATCGCTTCAGCGTGAGTTGACGAACAGATGGCCGGACATTCTCCTTCAGGATTTTTTGGTAGACAGTAGAATTCATGGTTCCATCTATCACAGCAAGTCTTCCAGGTCCTGAAGCAGCAAAACAACCCCAGACCATCACACTACCACCACCATATTTTACTGTTGGTATGATGTTCTTTTTCTGAAATGCTGTGTTACTTTTACGCCAGATGTAACGGGACGCGCACCTTCCAAAAAGTTCAACTTTTGTCTCGTCGGTCCACAAGGTATTTTCCCAAAAGTCTTGGCAATCATTGAGATGTTTTTTAGCAAAATTGAGAGGAGCCTTAATGTTCTTTTTGCTTAAAAGTGGTTTGCGCCTTGGAAATCTGCCATGCAGGCCGTTTTTGCCCAGTCTCTTTCTTATGGTGGAGTCGTGAACACTGACCTTAATTGAGGCAAGTGAGGCCTGCAGTTCTTTAGATGTTGTCCTGGGGTCTTTTGTGGCCTCTCGGATGAGTTGTCTCTGCGCTCTTGGCGTAATTTTGGTCGGCCAGCCACTCCTGGGAAGGTTCACCACTGTTCCATGTTTTTGCCATTTGTGGATAATGGCTCTCACTGTGGTTCGCTGGAGTCCCAAAGCTTTAGAAATGGCTTTATAACCTTTGAAATTGAACTCAGGTGTGATAAACCACAGTTAAGTTATTTTTTAACAAGGGGGGCAATCACTTTTTCACACAGGCCCATGTAGATTTGGAGTTTTTTTTCTCCCTTAATAACGTAAACCTTCATTTAAAAACTGCATTTTGTGTTCAATTATGTTATCTTTGACTAATAGTTAACGGTTTTTGATGAGCAGAAACATTTAAGTGTGACAAACATGCAAAAGAATAAGAAATCAGGAAAGGGGGCAAATAATTTTGCACACCACTGTATTTTAGACAACTTCACACGTTCTCCACACGTTCTGGAATAGAGTCAAGGTGGAATATCCTGAGATCGCCACAAAAGCACTGAAAACCCTGTTTCCATTTCCAACATCCAATCTTTGGGAAGTGGGATTTTCTGCAGTGACAGCAACCAAAACGAGATTATGAAGCAGACTGGATATAAGAAACACACTTTGAGTGTCATTGTCACCCATCACTCCCAGATGGGACTGTCTTGTTGCAGGGAAACAAGCTCAGGTCTCCCACTGATTCTCTATCAAGTTGTATTATATTAATAATAATAGAAATGAATTGCATAATATGACATGTAATCATTACATTTGCATTATATGTGTAATAATTAAATTATAAATGTACTGTGTAGGGATGCACCGAATCCAGGATTCGGTTCGGGATTCGGCCAGGATTCGGCCTTTTTCAACAGGATTCGGATTCGGCCGAATCCTTGTGCCTGGCCGAACCGAATCCAAATCCTAATTTGCATATGCAAATTAGGGGTGGAGAGGGAAATCGCGTGACTTTTTGTCAGAAAACAAGGAAGTAAAAAAAAATTTCCCCTTCCCACCATTAATTTGCATATGCAAATTAGGGTTCGGATTCGGTTCGGTATTCGGCCGAATCCTTTGCTTAGGATTCGGGGGTTCGGCCGAATCCAAAATAGTGGATTCGGTGCATCCCTAGTACTGTGAGCAGTTTGTGTTTTATTGTATGACAATAATCCCCAACCCCCCCCCCCCCCCGGGCCTTGAAAAGATAGTCTTTCTTGAAACCGGGCCCTGGGGCAAAAAAGGTTGGGGACCCCTGCTGTAGAAGGCTCTACCATACCTGAGTAAACAGCTCTAGGAGCTGTTTGTTTAGGATAGCAGCTCCAGATCAGCTTGGTGTGACATCCCTTCCTGCTCACTGATAGCTCTGGGCTCGGATCAAAGCAGGGAGGGGGGAGGAAAGCAAACTGAGCATGCTCAAGCCCATGCCCTGGAGGTTTAAGCTGAAAGAAGTCTGATACAGAAGCCCATATGTACAGAATAGAACGAAAGAAATGCTTTGCTTCTTTTTCCAGAGGACTCAGTAGAATTACTTTGGGGGTTTACTGGTGTAGTTATATAGACCTTTCTGATAAAGCTTAATTAGTTTTAACCTTGCTCCTTTAAGAAATCTTTACCAAACAGCGTGTGTGTATAAAACAAAAATAGTGAAAACACCACCAGACAACCAGAAGTGTTGCAAAAACAGTGCCAAAAAAAAAAAGAATAAACGCAAGCAGAAAATTATATAAATCATGGTTCAATGATGTTTAACAGAGCAGGTCATCCATAATCATGAGCATTCATACTAATTTTGTTTGAATGCTGATAACCACATGTGCAACCTGGCATTTTGTTTCATTGTGAAAGAAAAAGTTTGTTTATGCTGAATGTTTCGTGAGTAGTGATTACCTAGGTCATTCTCAGAACGCCACAAAGTCGAAAAATTTAAAAGCCAATTGCAAATTCCATTCTTCAACAACCACTGTTATGGTGACATGTGTTAACATTTTTTTTCCTAATCCTGAAGTACATCAAGCAGAAATTTGCTATTTCCAGCAGCTCATTATTGTAGTTTTTTTCTAAATCAGTTCACCATAGCACCACTATAAATCTGCCTCACAAGATAAGACTAGAATTCAGCATAGGCAAAGTTTATTGAAAAATTGTGAAAGGTGAAGCCATCATCATCATTTATTTATATAGCACTGTCAAGATACACAGTGCTTTACTGCAGTTATAGCAAACAGGGAAGAAATGGTGGATAACAGACAAGAATTACAGAGTACAATAGGGTTAGAAGGACCTAGAGATTAGAGTTTACAAACTAAAAGGTTAGGGTACAATTGAGACATTAGGATTATATAAACATTTTGTCATTTTTGATACAGCAATGATTAATTAAGGTACATCGAATAGGCCTCTTTAAACAGATGGGTCTTTAAGGAGCGCTTGAAAGTTTGGAAAGAAGGAGAAAGTCTGACAGCTTGTGGCAGAGAGTTCAGAGAAAAGCAGAAGCCCGAGAGAAGTCTTGTAGACAAGAATGGGCAGAAGTGACCAGAGGAGAAGTGAGGCGAAGATCAGAAGCAGAGCGTAGGTTTCGTGAAAGAGTGTATTTGGAGATTAGAGATGAAATATAGGGAGGGGTTTCATTATTAAGGGCCTTGAATGTGAGTGTAAGTAATTTGAATTTGATTCTAGAAGAGATTGGGAGCCAGTGAAGGGACATGCATATGGGAGCTAGATGAATGAGTCTAGCAGCCTCGTTTAGAACAGATTGGAGTTATGAAAAATGACTTGTTGGAATACCTGTGAGGAGTAAGTTGCAGTAATCAAGGCGGGAGATGATGAGAGACTGAATCAGTGTTTTAGCCGATTCTGAACTGAGATAGGGTCGTATTCGAGCAATGTTGCACAGTTAAATAGGGCAAGATTTTGCAAGTGTTTGAATGTGTGGTGAAAAAGACAGATGAGAGTCTAAGATAACTCCTAGGCAGCGTGCCTGTGTGGTGGAATGAAAGGTGGTGTTGTTTACGGTGAGTGATATCTGAGGGACAGGGGAAGATCTTGGAGGAAATATAATGAGTTCTGTTTTAGAAAGGTTCAGTTTCAGGTGGCGCTGTGACATCCAGGAGGAGACAGCAGAGAGACAGTCTGTGACTTGGGAAAGGACAGAATTAGAAAGATCAGGAGTAGACAAGTAGAGTTGGGTGTCATCAGCATAAAGGTGATACTGAAGTCCAAATGACTGAATGAGTTTTCCTAGTGAAGTTGTATAGAGCGAGAACAGCAGGGGGCCAAGAACAGAGCCTTGAGGAACTCCAACAGAGAGTGGGAAAGAAGTAGAAGTAGAGTTAGAGAAGGAAACTTTAAAGGAACGGTCAGAGAGATAAGATGTAAACCATGAAAGAGCAGTGTCCCGAATGCCAGAATGGCAGTGTCCCGAGTGTAGAATGTCAAGGAGGAGTGAGTGGTCAACTGTATCAAAGGCTGCAGAGAGATCTAGAAGGATTAGAATGGAATAATGACCTTTAGACTTTGCCAATAGAAGATCATTCTATTCACATCATTGGTGAGTGCAGTTTCAGTCGAGTGTGATGGGCGGAAGCCAGATTGCAAGGGGTCAAGGAGGGAGTTGTGAGTGAGATGCTGGATCAGGCGGTTGTAAACAAGCCTTTCTAGTAATTTGGATGCGAATGGAAGAAGGGAGAACGGTCGATAGTGGGAGAGCTGGGATCAAGGGAAGGTTTTTTGAGGATAGGAGTGATTAGTGCTTGTTTGTATAATGATGGAAAGGTACCAGTAGAGAGAGAGAGAGAGAGAGAGAGAAAGATTAAATAGGTGGGTAAGTGCAGGAGAGAGTATCAGAGATTGGGTGGAGGAGGCGAGAGGGTATGGGGTCGAGGGAACAGGTTGTGGGTTTTGAGCAGGCTAGAAGTTTGCTAACTTCATCTAGAGTTGCAGGGGTGAAGGAGTGCAAAGTAGATGTAAGTGGACTGCATGTTGGTCTGAGATTGTTGTCGGACGGTATGCTCAGCCTAATGAGATAGATTTTTTCATTAAAGAAATGAGCAAGGTCTTGGGCGGTAACATTAATAGGTGGAGGGGGTGGAGGGGGGCTATAGGAGGACATAGCAGATATTAGATGAGAGAAGTATTGTTCTTTGGCTAGTGATAGAGCTTGGTTATAGCAGGAGAGCTTGAATTTGAAGTGGATGAAGTCAGGATCAGTTCGTGACTTTCTCCACCGTCGCTCAGCTGATCTACTACATCTTCTGAGGTACTGAGTTACACTAGTGTGCCAGGGTTGGGGTTTAGCTGGCCGGCTGTGACGGTGGTAGAAGGTGCAAGGGAGTCAAGCGCTGTTGCAAGGGCATCGTTGTAGAGAGAAGCTGCCATATTGGGACAGGAGAGAGTATTAATATGAGAGATGGATTGTGCTGATACTGTTGATAATTGTTGTGGTTCAAAGGCATTAAGGTTTCTGTACGTGTGGGTAGAGAGAGATGGTTGTGAAGGTGCAGATGAAAGCAGTATCTGAAAGCCGAAGTTACCATTTATTTAAAAACAGAGATAATACAGGTATGGAACAGGTTCTGTGTATCGCTGTTCAGCGCTGGCCCATCCACATCAAGACTCGCCACACTTGTTCTTTGAAAAAGCGGCTTTATTCATATTGCATAAGTGATAACAGGCAGTGGGTAAGTGGTACGAACTAACGCGTTTCATGCCCTCTCTATTGGCACTTCATCTAAGTTCTGAACTCTGATGAAGTGCCAATAGAGAGGGCACGAAACGTGTTAATTCGTACCACTTACCCACTGCCTGTTATCACTTATGCAATATGAATAAAGCCGCTTTTTCAAAGAAAAAGTGTGGCGAGTCTTGATGTGGACGGGCCAGCGCTGAACAGCGATACACAGAACCTGTCCTGTAGATGCCGGCTTGGAGTTGCCGGAGTATCGCGAGAGCTGCGGCCGATACGCTACAAGAAAGGGTGAGCTCCGTTTAAATCTTTCACTACCCGTGTTTTTCATTTGAATAATACAGGTATGGGACCACTTATCCAGAAACCTCCATAAAACTGTAGCCTGCATATTTTGCTGGTCCAAGATGATATTCAAAAACCATCTTAAATGTATTAAGTGAAACTGTTATTACAAAATAACCCATCAGTATATTCCACAGCTTCATTACCCTCAAACTAAATAATGATTTGGGTTGAATTCATCCGACCCATGACGTTAACAAGGACCCCAGTCCTGAACTAGCCCCCACAGCATGCTGGAATATCCACCAAATTTGACAGTAGGTAGCAGGTGTTTTTCTTGGAATGCGGTGTTCTTCTTCGGCCATGCAAAGAGCTTATTGTTATGACCAAATAACTACATTTTGCACTTTGTTCCAAAATGACTGTGGCTTGTATAAATTAGCTTTTGCATACAACAAGCGACTCTGTTTGTGGCGTGAGTGCAGAAAGGGCTTCTGTCTCATCTTTCTGCCATACATATGTTCTTTGTGCAAATTGCGCTGAATTGTAGGACAATGTATAGATACACCATCTGCAGCAACATGTTCTTGCAGATCTTTGGAGGTGACGTTTGGGTTGTCTGTAACCATTCTCACAATCCTCCGTATATGCCGCTTGTGTATTTTATTGGCCTGCCAGACCTGGGTTTTACAGCAACTGTAACTTTTTGTTCATGGATCCACACACACACACAAGTTTCTGTAGTGGGAAAAGTGCCCCCTCTTTATTAATGTACATCACCACCAATATCAATGTTTCGGGGGTACAACCTCCCTTCATCAGGATGCAATTACAAATGTGAGTTTGTCACATTTGTAGTTACATCCTGATGAAAGGAGGTTGTACACCCCGAAACATTGATGTTGGTAGTGGTGTCAATTAATAAAGAGGGGGCACTTTCCCCACTGTAGAAACTTGTGTGTGTGCAGATCCGTGAACAAAAAGTTGCTGTTGCTGCGGGACTGTGCCAGGTCAACGGAGAACCAGCACCACTACTGCAGAGTGAGTAGATTCCAGGTGTGCAGTGTACCTATTACATTATTTTACAGCAACTGTGCCTGTGGCCTTCCATTTCCCAATTCTATTCTTTACTGTTGAAACTGACAGTTTAAACCGCTGAGATAGCTTTTTGTAGCCTTCCCCTAAAACCATGATAACGAACAATCTTTGTTTTCAGAACTTTTGAGAGTTGCTTTGAGGATCCCATGATGTCACTCTTCAAAAGAGTTTCTCTTCAAAGGTTTTTGAACCTTTCTGCTTTTCTAATGTTGGCAGGTATGTATTTCAATCTGGTCTTGTTATTGGCACAGTTATTATAACAAGTTAGAGGGTCAATAAAGTTTAAAAAGAGACAGAACTGCAGTGGAAGGCTTGGACTTTCATTGTCGTATATAAGGGATTGCAAAGAAGCCCCTGCTGAAAAAGCACAGCCTTTCTAGCAAATAAATTGAACAGCTAGAATATATGTCCATAAATATGACAACATGTGTATTTTGCAAATTAGTGTTCGATAGACAAAGAACAGGCCAGTGTCATTTAAAGTGTATTTAGGGAAAAGAATGTACCAGCAGGGCACTTGAGAACAGACAGTATGCAGCTGTTCAAGCTTAATGCACCTATTTTCAAGTACTATGAGCTATTGTAAAGGTGATGAATTCAATCAGGCACCACTCTCTGCATTTCACATTTTCTCACAAAATATATTGTCATACACCAGTGATGGATGGAAATGTCTTAAGAAGCAGTCCAATTCACCCACCATTACAGCTCTGGAATCCTGATAAGTATCAACCTTACAAAATTGGATCCTGGGCAGGCGCAATTACGTCCCGACAAGTCAGATTCCCCTCAGCATGTCCATTTTCCCTACTATATAAGGTAATCTTCCGGGCAGCTAACGTGTTTAGGCAGAAGCCCATTGAACTGTACTATACAAGTAGAAAAGAACAATTCTAAACAGAAAACCTAAATTGGAGATAAAAGGTGAATAAAAGGAAAAAGCACACTTAGATTCAAATGACCTAACATAAAAATTTATAAAATAACAATTACAAATACAGGCAGTCCGCAGGTTATATACGAGATAGGGTCTGTAGGTTTGTTCTTAAAGAAGAACTAAACCCCCCATTAATCAAACATCCCCATCCCCTTCCGTCCATTGGCCCCCCTCACTGCTTTCTCCCACCTTAGTAACTGAGTGGAATAAGTATCCCTGTCACGTACCTTAGCATATTCATGCAGAGTAGTCAAGCGATATAATCAGTATGCGCTTCCTATATTAGATAATATCACACCAACCGAAAGCTTTCCTCACAGGAGTTTGACTTAAAACTTAAAGGAAAACTATACCCCCAAACAATGTAGGTCTCTATAAAAAAGATATAGCATAAAACAGCTCATATTTAAAATCCTGCTTCATGTAAATAAACCATTTTCATAATAATATACTTTTCTAGTAGTATGTGCCATTGGGTAATCATAAATAGAAAATTACCATTTTAAAAAATAAGGGCCGCCCCTGGGATCGTAGGATTCACTGTACTCACAAACATACCAATAAACCATACATGTTAGGTCACATGAGCCAATTAACAGACAGAGTTCTGTCTTTTGCTTCCACACTTCTTCCTGTTACAGTTAGAGTTGAAGTATTTCTGGTCAGGTGATCTCTGAGACAGCACCAAAATGGTGGCTCAAGGCAAGAGATGTAAAAGGGCAATATTTACTTAAATATATATTCCAGTTTGGTAAGATTCTTTAATATGCCACTTAATATGATATGAACTATCTGTTGCTTAAGTGTTCATTTTGGGGGTATAGTTTTCCTTTAAGGTGTCCCGTAGAAGTCTCTAAATACAGGCAGATGAGAGGCAGATAAGTAGTAGTTTGTTCTCCTCTTTGACACACCGAATCCCCTCAGTACTCCACCTCAAATAAAATACAAAGGAAGAGAGAGGCCAATGTGTGCTTCTATATACAGTAAACACCGGGTCCCTGCTAGATTTTTACTTACAGGATCACTGTTGTGTAATCGCGTGTTGTTATAACCGGCTGTGATGTTAATAGCGGTCCCGTCTCTCTGCACTTGTAACAAAATCTTGTTTTAATAGTCTCGTCAGCGTCCTCGTGTTCCACTACTTTGTCACCTTCACTCTGTTGCTCACACGCTCCTGTTCTCACTCTCTCAACTACAGCTGTAGCTGATCACATGGAGGCTGGAGCTGCAGGCTGGGAAATCAGTCAGACAGCAGAGCAAAAGCTCAAATGATAGGAATTTTATTTAATACCATTCAGTAATATACACTTACATTAAAATACTCAGTCCAAATCTTAAAACAAGATTTAGTGTCAAAGAGGAAAGCGAACTACTACTTATCTGTCTCTCATCTGCCTGTATTGAGACTTCTACAGGACACCTTAAGTTATAAGTCAAACTGCTGTGAGGAAAGCTTTCGGTTGGTGGGATATTAGCTAATATAGGAAGCGCATACTGATTATATTGCTTGATTTTTTTCTGGGGCAGAATCACCATTGTGTTTGCGCATCCGCTGGTTATATTTGCGCAAAGTTGAAACCAATTTTTAGCTGTCATGCAGAGTAGTGCTGCGGATCTCTTCGGCTCAACTTCTATATCTTCTGGTTCCTCACGGAAGTGAGTGCTGTCACGGAGCTTTTTCTCGCATGTGCAGTTGGGACCATTCTGGTACTAGATTCTGGTACTAGTGCCCACTGTGCATGCATGGAAAGCTCCGAAGACTGCTAAAAAGAGGAGTATCCGAAGATGCAGAAAATGGCGTCGGAGAGCTCCACTACACAACTCTGCATGAATATGCCATGGTGCATGACAGGGATACTTTTTCCATTGAGTAACTAAGGAGGAAGGAAGTAGTGAAGGGGGCCAATGGACGGAAGGGGATGGGGATTTTTAATTAACGGGGGTTTAGTTCTCCTTTAAGTTGAATTTGTATTTAAGTTGCAACAGATTCATGATCTATTAAATGCAACCTAGACAGATGTGAAGGAGAAGGAAAGGCATTTTCTACATGGGGGTGCCAAAATTTAGGTACCCCCAAGTGAATCTATTTACTTACCAGCAGGTGCTCCTATCAGCAGAAAACTGCCCCGGCCCGGGGGGTTCTTCCAGCAAGCACCACAGAGCAATCGGCTTCCTGCTTCTTCTTTCTTCAAATTACCTGGGGCAGACATTAGGAGTAGAACAAAATAGCTGGCTTTTTTATTAAAGTTCGACTTTTCACTCTACTGTGCATGCGCAGCCGAAAGAAGAAGGAGGAAGCTGATCACTCTGTGGTGCTCACTGAAATTACCCCTGAAAGAGGTAAGTAAATTAAATTAATTAGGGATTGCTAACGTTTGGCACCCCCAAGTAAAAACACCTTTCCTTCTCCTTTAAGATAGAATTTATTTTTACATTTCTATGCTCCACAGTAGACAACTCACACCAGAGGGGGTTGGGGCAGGTGGTTTATTAAAGCTAAATGGTAATAAAGGCCAAGCAAACCACAGTATGTTACTGCAATAGCCTCCATTTGTAAGTGTAACTTGTATGTATGTTGGGTGTTTATAACCCAGGAACTCCCTGTATGAGGAAATTCACTAATAAGAATATACATAGATAAAAAGATGTTAGCATGACCTTTTATTGCTACCCAAAAACAGCGTTCAATAAATCTATTTCACAAATAGTCTTATTGGTTTTTTTTAAACAGTATGACAGAGTTGCCAGAGCTGTTAAATAATAGCATATCTGTATGTGGTCTAATTTGGAATACAATTGTGCCAATGATAATGATCCATTAAACTGCTGCCATCCTTTTTGGATACATATTTAAAATCTGTGTATTCCTCTTGAAGTCCACCAAGTATAAATATATACATACCTGTCTAAGGGCATCCACGAAACCTGAGTTAGCCTGAGTTATACCCAGACCAGAATGCAAAAATGATAATTTTTAGTTTAATTTACCCCTTTTCACCGAGAAAGAAACTGTTTCTCTGTGGAAAATCCCAAATGTTTTTTTTTACAATGGATTCCTTTTAAATACAAATTTTATGAAATGTTCCCAAACAGAAGTGAATTATTTTGCCTTTGGATAATACTCAAAGACAAAAAACTATATTTATTCATTTTTATTTTTCTATTTTAATTTACCCATCTCATTATTTCCTGCTGCTTCCGAGTAGGATAAAATGCCCATTGCTGACACCTCTCATATTCTCTCTGGCAGGTCTAACATTAGCATGTAAATAGCTGACAGATAGTGCGGAATGAAAGCAAGATCAGCTCTTTAATTACTTTTAATCCTCGGCAAATCTGCACAGCAATCTGTTCTGGCTGTGTCCTTTACAGGATCTGCTTAGGAGGTACTTCAACTCAGCCTCCAGATCCCCACCAGACCGGATCAAGAGGTGGGAGGGTTGCTCTACCTTATGGAGAGAAATATATGGAAACTGGACCTGTACCAAAAGCTTCCCGTTGTACCATTGTTTGCTTGAGGTGGGTCTTACAGTCACAAGCAACTTATATTGCAATTTATTCTGAAGTGCGGAAGAAAATGATATCAGTCCTTACATAGTGTTGAGTTGTTTAATAAGCTAAACAAGGAGTTAGGTTAATTACAGATCTGCCAACGAACCAATGAGCTTGAGAGTTCTTATTAAATTTCTAGTTAAAAGGCTCAATTTTTTTTGCTTACCGTATCTGGTGACTGAAAGTGCATCTATCCTCAAAGATATTACCGTTGTAGTTTAATTATAAGATGTCACATATTACCCACAAGGCTACATTTTGTAATAGTGGAATGTGCAAAACCAAATTTGGTGTACATATATTTTGATATTAAATTCAGATATATTACAATCACATTTCCTAATATAAACATGAAGCTTCTTACATTATATATTCAGGAAACAATATTTTGCACTTTTTTTTAGTTCTTTAAAATTACAGGTATGGAACCTTTTATCTAGAATGCTCAGGACCTGGGGTTTTCCAAATAAAGGATCTTTCTGTTATTTGGATCTCCATACTTTAAGTTAAGTAAAGACAAATATTTAAAGATAAAGCTCTTACACAATCCTTGCCACATATAGCATGACACATGATACATTATTTAGGTTAAAGAAAAGAAAATCTTGTAATAATCTGGGTTAAATTACATGAACTGGAAGAAAATGTTGTGCTCAGACGAGTGATAGTAAATACAGGGGGCACCTTTACTAGGCAGATATTAACATCTCAAATTGGAAAACAGGCACTTTACACCACAAACCCCTCCATCCCATCCATCGCCAATTGCAACCAGACAGTATTACAACATAAACCCCATCCACTTTATGGTAAGCATTGCCCTTTTAGACCTGTGACAAATAAATGGGGGAAATAAGATGGGGTTAGACTTTGCCTGAAGAACATTAGAACATGCCACAATCCCTTTATAGGGATACTGTCATGGGAAAACATGTTTTTTTTCAAAATGCATCAGTTAATAGTGCTGCTCCAGCAGAATTCTTTACTGAAATCCATTTTTCAAAAGAGCAAACCAATTTTTTTATATTTAATTTTGAAATCTGACATGGGGCTAGACATATTGTCAGTTTTCCAGCTGCCCCCACTCATGTGACTTGTGCTGTGACTTCAGTCACTCTTTATTGCTGTACTGCAAGTTGGAGTGATATCACCCCTCCATTTCCCCCCTCCAGCATGCCTAATAACAGAACAATGGGAAGGTAACCAGATAGCAGCTCCCTAACACAAGATAACAGCTGCCTGGTAGATCTAAGAACAACACTCAATAGTAAAAGCCAAGTCCCACTGCAACACATTCAGTTACATTGAGCAGAAACAACAGCCTACCAGATAGCAGTTCCATCCTAAAGTGTTGGCTCTTTCTGAAAGCACATGACCAGTCAAACCTGAGATGGTGCCTACACACCAATATTATAAATTAAAAAGGAAAAACTTGGAATTTTACATGGTAGAGTGAATTATTTGCAGGTTTTTTTAAGAAATAAAAATGACACCATAAAAATAATGACAGAATCCCTTTAATGTAAAGACAGTACTGCTGGATTTGGGGACAGCAACGTACCAATATGCTGGAGATCAAATATAAAAAAGACTTTGCTCTGACCCTGATACTCTAAATCATTCTTAATAGCAACGACACACACTATGTTTTAAAATAACAATGTAAGAACTGGAAAATGAATGAAAGAAAAAAAGGACAACAATGAGAAGGTATTTTTTAAAATCTGCTGACCACATTGGAGGAAATTGAGTGTGGGTGACCAAATGGACCATGTGCGCCATTGCCCTATGACTTTTTACATGAAGATTTGTTGGTGACTGACCATGTCTGTAACGGATGATGTGCAGACCAGCAAATACCCAGAGAGTTGTGTAGGTTTGGGAATGTGGAAGGGTGCCCACAACCCACCCAGGCCGCTATGTTATTTTCTCTCAATTGCTTTGGTGACTGCCTTGCCATCTGGTTTATTTATATACTTGCTCCTGATTGCCATCAGAGATGGGTGGACGGGTCAGCTGAGGGTATATAAATAATGAAATGATGATGGCTCACTGAGTTGGATGCGGGTTGGCTTTTTGCCAACTAATAAATCATCTGGTGGGAGGCAGGCTGGAACCTTTGCAACCATGATTAGCATCGGACACGTTTTTTATAAGGTGTGAGGTGTGCGGTCTCTCCAATTGGCTTGGAACTGATGTTTTTTTATAAGCATAATAGCATGTTCCAGTTAAAACATGAAAAATGCCAACATCTCGTAAAGCAAAGTGAGACAATCTTTAGGCTAAAGGATAGCTGCTGTTATGCAGAATGCTTGGGACCTAGAGTTTTCCAGATATTTGGATTTTCATACGTTAAATTTACTAGCAACAAATTTGGAAACATTAAATAAACCTAATCGGCTGGTTTTGCCTCCAATAAGGATTAATTATACCTTTGTTTGGATCCTAAGCTTTCGATCAAGTACAAGGTACTGTTTTATTATTAAAGAGAAAAAAGAAATAATTTTAAAAAATGTGGATTATATGGATAAAACTAAGTATATGTGAGACAGCATTTCCAGATAATGGATCCCATAACTGTATAAAAAAAAAAAAGCCTTTCTAGATTGAGATTATATTTTCCATAAGCATATCAGAAAAGCATGTAAATCCATGCTCCAGTAAACTGAATGTTTTAATAAACATGTCTGCTCAGCATTTCCAATTTAGGTTTGAGGATGATCATTACGGTACTTGTACTTAGTTTCTAATGTTACGACTTCTTCAAGAACACAAGGAGTTACACCAGTTCCCAATTCCAATGCATTAGCGCTTTCCAAACACACATAAAGCCTATCTTAATAAACATCTTCACATAAAATATAAAAGACTTTTTATTTTGATTTCATTACATTTCCAGAAATTGCTTTTCTCTGCGTTGATTTGAACATAAGCGAAGCACTCGCTGCCAAGTCTCCTGTTAATGCATTCATATTTTTGACAAGGTCAGCATGTTAATAATATTGCAAAAGGTCACTTCCCCACCCAGGGTATGAAAATCTGAGCTCAGAAACATGACATAAAATAATGTCAGCCTGCAAAGGTATTGGCAAAGGGCGAGATGTGTCACTGAAATATTCCTTTTTAAAGCCCCTGCAGCCAACATACAGTATGTCATTAAATGAATGTGCAGGCTAACATGTGTTTACAAGCCTTTTATACTGCATACAGCAAAAGTGGCCTATGAAAAATATTTTGCATAAACACCCAAATCCTAGGCTCCCATATCAGAAAAATATATTTTATGAAGCTGATTTCCTCCATCAACATTATTGTACACATAGTAGAAGTATTATTCACAACTTTTGGCAACTGCCGACTGGGTGACTGGAGAGATGACAGTTTTAGCCTGAAATAACATCAATGTTTTCACAGCAATACTGTGCACAGAGCAATAAGCCCTAATTCACAGGGCTAATGAGTGATTGAGAATATTGTTTAAAATTGTTTCACTAAATCACACATTTCTATAGCCCTCACCTACTTCATCGAATGGGCAAACATGGGAACCAATCTGGACCAATTGGTTGGGGTTCTATAGACTGGGGGTTGCTGTCTGAAAGGCCTCCAAGCCTACCATGGCACACTGTGGAGACGCACCGACAGACCGACCTGCCCTTGCACAGACAACAATTCCCATGAGACATCATCAATCCCAAAGTGTCTGCGGGTTCAATTTATATAACAAGATAACAAGATGAGTGATGTTACCTTATCTTCTGAGACTGTTCCAAGCACTTAAGCTGGCCATAGACGCAAAGATTTGATCGTACGAATCCTCGATTCGTACAATTTTCGGACAGTGTGTGGAGAGTCCCGACATTTTTCGTCCCATGGAGATCGGCCGTTTGGTCGATCGGCCAGCTTAAAAGATTTCTGTCGGCTGCCGATAATATCTCTGCATGTATTGCCGATTGTCTGATTTTCAGTGGGAGACTATCACCAGCTTTGTCGGACATAACTATCGTACGATTGCTGTCAGGGGCAGAACATCGGCTTAGCTGTTCTTTCACTACTTTATTTGATCTGAATGCCTTAGTGGCAGGTCGGGTGATGGGGCAGTCTGATCGTTCGAGGATTAAAACGATCGGATCTTTGCATCTATGGTCAGCTTTAGGTTGGGGTCACCAGGCCCTTGGAGCTACATCAACTGTGTTGGGTCCTCATTGGTGGGGGCCTGTGAACCAACAAGTTGAAGGTTTGCCCTTGCAATATAAACTCATGTTCAACAACAGTCAAATATGGAGTTGATGAGTCTTGGTTATATAATAAAACAGAAAAGTTAAAGAAAGATAAAAGGTGCCAAACAAATTAGGCACTCTTCCCCAAGATGTTGGTTTAGGAGTAAGGAGGATTTTATTATAAAGTAAATATTTCATACCTTCTCCCACAAAACTCCGTAAAACCAACCAGGCTGGACCAAGAAATAGAATAAAAAGTGGTACATGAACCATCATAATTTCCAGTGTTGTACAGGGTCCCGTGATTTCTGATGACGACCCTGATTATAGGTACAAGTAAATGGAAGCTGACCATTGGAAGGTGACCACACCGATGTATCTTTATGCAGTTCCTTGCAGCAGATCCTTCAAGCGTTCCACCACAAGGAACCACTTGAAGAATCACATGAAGAACACATGCAGGGAAATGCAAGAAAGACATACATGTGTAAGAGGCCTTAAGCACCAACTTAAAGGCGAGTATGTTGATTCTGTGAGAAGCTGCTAGGACCTCAATATTTGTGCACTGTCACAGGAGCTTCAAGAAAACAACTTCTGACATTCCTGCAAACTGATGGCAAATGGAAAAACATAGCTGAAGGCCATGCAGCCTTATACTCACACCAATAGTATAACCTACAGTAGTTTGCATGCCTATAGGTACTAGATAATGTCAAACAAGAGAGAGACAAATATTACTAGTAAGCTCTAGTCAATGTCATCTAGAGTTGTGGGTGTATCTGCCCTTACAGGACAGCTATTAATATTTTGATGGACAGCTGTCTATTTAATTAAAGGTTAAACACTTCTTAAATTGGAACGATCTATAAATCTGACAAGCTGGTTTTCACAAGAAACCAAGATTTCTGATTTAGTTTTTGGAACTACCCAGTGATTTGCATTAGACAATTTCTACTGCTGATACATACAGGAGACTGAAGGTTTCTAAATGACACAGTTCATATTCTACTTTTTATCTAAATATTTTGGTCTTTTTGTTGTTTTGCTATTTTGCTATATATTATTTTGCTGCAATAAGAAAAAAAATCATATAATACGGTTGTCTCTTCCAGCCCCCAGGACATTTTTTTATTGGATATTTTCAATTAGACTCTGCAGGCAAAATCAAAATGCAGGCCTGCAAAGGATTTATCAGATCTTTCAATCACATTGGGTTCCTTCAAAAAGTAACTTTGCAACAGCAACTTTTTTTTATTTCAATTTTTTTTCTTTACTGCGCTTGATCGTCGTCAAGAAAACAAACTGTAGTTTTGTTTTACAATATACATCTGGTGATGGGAAAAATGCTGTAGTGGCTATGTTGAAGAAAATTCCTACTGCTGTTATGGGATGTGTCCTAAAACAGTGCCTGGTCAGTAAGGCATGCCTTACTGGCATTATGATATTAGAGTAGTGCTATGGAAGTTTGTGGCCATGCAATAAGCCAATACTCAAAGAATCAATTGCAAATGCAAGGCCTATAAATTGATGGGTCCCATACAGTTGAACTCAGATCTTCCATATGGCTGGCCAATTCAGTATCTTTGTAGGAACCTCAAACTATTGATATTCCATTTCTGGAAGACAAGGCATGAAGTTAATTAGCATAATGGTTTTGGGTTATCTGTGCTATTAAATTCTATGAGGGTTTCTCCATGCAACAGCCAGATCAACAAGAGAATAATGCATGACTGAGCTGTTTTTTTCACATTAACTGAAGTAGAAAATCCCAATAGCTACATAATTGTGAATAGTTGTTAATGTCTTAATAAAAATATGAATTTTTTAAAAAAAAAAAAAAAAAAAAAAAACAGGATTTACTGCTTCTAAAGAGCCACAAATTCTAAGCCCATTGGATCTCTTCAGTGTGCAATAAACGTTCCTCCTGCTTCTCTCTAGACTATACTCGGTTACAAAGGTCCATGTATTCCTCCTTCAACTAGGCTAAAATGAGAACACATTTCCGATAAACTCTCCGGCTACCTTTCTAAATTACTTATGTTTAGACTAAAATCCTCCTGTTGTTTGAACGCAACTATCAGGTCCCACTGATATCTGACAAGCTTTTGATGTCAAGTCAAAGTGTCAGTTCAGTAGCTGAAGGCTTAGATTATTCCTACTCTAAAAGAATATTTGATAAAGTCATTACTGAGCACAAGTACACCAGTTTTGTAGTCTAAAAGAAAAAGACTTTTGTGGCAATACTGCCAAAGTGGTATTGGAAACAGGAGCACTAAGCTTTCTACGGTTCAGAAAAGAAACAATATTCATCAACACCAGCATTCAAGGTCAGGCTATAGAAAACATCCAATAACAAAGGAAGCATTAGTAGTTGCTCCCTTACACATGTCCTGTATAAATGGTGAAGGAAGAAGGAATGATCTGGGCACAGAAAAAAACAGCAACATAAAACAATACTGTCTATATCAGAGGTCCCCAACATTTTTTACCCATAAGCCACATTGAAAAGTAGAGAGCTGGGGAGCAAGACAAGCATGAAAAAAAATCCTGCAGGGTGCCAAACAAAGAATATGATTAACCAAACTTGCCTCAAAGTCAATAATTGAAAAATAAGTGCCTGCATTGAGGCCACTGGGGGCAACAGGGGTTGGTGACCTGTTACATGTTAACCATGAGCCACTGGTTGGGGAACACTGGTCTATATGGTAAGGTATATAAACAGTGTGATCACTAAAGCAGTAAATTGACAAATGAAGAGTAAACTGACCAATTAGAATGTATTGTTGAATTGCCTACTACTTTACAGAATTGTCAATTTACCCCATTGCCATGTTATGGTCAGATCAACGTAGCTGTTTTTTTGAGCAGCTTCACATGTTCCTTCCATTACCTTGGCCCAATAGTCTGTTACAGTTTACCCAAAAATTATAAAAATTAATTAACAATAGCAAAAGCTCATTAATAACTAATTTTAACATTTACGCATATAAGCAATATTACCCATAACTCAATGTTTATGCCAAAACTATTGCAGCAAAAGGATTTTCTCCAGCGTCAAGAAAATATGGACAGCGATGACTGATATTTTAATATATTTCCTGCTTTGTGCTATACATAAAGAATAGGTGCATTTTAGCATTGCGGTATACAGTAGAAATACTACATTTCTGTTTGGACTTCTTTCAAAACATTTTGCAATAGCAGATTAATAAAAGAAATGGTCAGACACAGTATTACAACAGAAGCAAGCTATAGCAATGATGTGTTAAGGCTACCCAACACAGAGAATGCATTTTACAATTCTTCAAGCAATTTTCTTGTGCAAATAAAACACAAAATTAACAAATTGCAAAAAAGATATTCTAATTTCAGCTTCTTGAAAGTTGACACAGACTATTACCTCCAAGGTCAGCCACGATCTAAAATGATGCAAGATTCTTATTAGTGTTAAAAAATTGCTTTTGTAAACGTATAATTCTGCAAAGAAGGAGGGAAGTGTGATGATACGGAGAATTCATTCTACAGATATACAAATAGCCCTTCTTGGTTTTACTTTGCATTGATGCAGCTTGGCCTGAATAAATTTGGAAGTGGCACTCAAAGTTGAGGGAGAAAAATATAAAATCTGTAATGTAATCTTTAACTTAGGGACCAACTCATAATATGCAGTATACACAGGTTTATAAAATTTACAATATTATTAACAATTCATCCTGATTAATATTACATGGCAGTTGCATTCAGAATTTACTAATAAACACTGTAGCAGTAGCTCCTATGAAAGATCTTACCTCATTTTCTGATTGATGATTTACAACAAACTATAAGCTAAACTGCTAACTGATGCCAAGAACGGGTTGAGTATGTGAAGTGGCACTAATATTCAAAAGATGGTCTAACAAGATCCAAGATGGCGAGCTCCGGTGGACAATTTTGGCGGCATGGATCATTACTGTTATATGGTTGTGAGTCCTCTCTAGTGGTACAATTACTTAAAGGGATCCTGTCATCGGAAAATATGTTTTTTTTTTTTCAAAACGCATCAGTTAATAGTGCTACTCCAGCAGAATTCTGCACTGAAATCCATTTCTCAAAAGACCAAACAGATTTTTTTATATTCAATTTTGAAATCTGACATGGGGCTAGACATTTTTCCAAGCTGCCCCTAGTCATGTGACTTGTGCCTGCACTTAAGGAGAGAAATGCTTTCTGGCAGGCTGCTGTTTTTCCTTCTCAATGTAACTGAATGTGTCTCAATGGGACATGGGTTTTTACTATTGAGTGTTGTTCTTAGATCTACCAGGCAGCTGTTATCTTGTGTTAGGGAGCTGCTATTTGGTTACCTTCCCATTGTTCTGTTGTTAGGCTGCTGGGTCGGGGGTGATATCACTCCAACTTGCAGTACAGCAGTAAAGAGTGATTGAAGTTTATCAGCGCACAAGTCACATGACTTGGGGCAGCTGGGAAATTGACAATATGTCTAGCCCATGTCAGATTTCAAAATTTAATATAAAAAAATCTGTTTGCTCTTTTGAGAAAAGGATTTCAGTGCAGAATTCTGCTGGAGCAGCACTATTAACTGATTCATTTTGAAAAAAACATTTTTTCCCTTGACAGTATCCCTTTAAGATTATGATAGGCTTTAGTCCTCATTTAACAATTATGTTGTAGTGTACTAATAAATTATTTGTACCAAGGACAGTTCAAGCGAAGGAGCCATATGTGAGTGCTGTGGGGATAAGATTACCCTCTACCTTAGAGATGTCATACCCCCCATTAGAGTAAGGTGCAGGGGGATCTTCTGCATGCATATCACACTGCCAATGAAAGGGTTATGGCTTAATCAACATTCACTGCACATGCAAACTTTGAATACTAGGGGGAGGGAAAGGAGAGTAACTCTCTGTTACCTTTGTTACCTCTAGTCTAACTGCCATGAACAATACAACACCATTGGATAATAAGTAGTATGTGCAGAGGTGTGTCAGGCCAATGGCATTTAAATGTGCCCCTAAGTTTAAATATAGTGTTTTGTATAAGAAACAACATGAAATGCATTAAACGTATTACATTTATACATTTGGAAGCAGTAGAAGCCAAGCTGCTGTCTTTTTTCATAGGGGCAGCAGCAAGGGATAGAATTCCATCCATAATGGGGAAATATATCAATATGTTATGCAAGCCTTCAGGTTTCACTGAATTACCATGCTCGACAATTTAGTAAAGTTCTGTATTAATTTTGTTGACATTTAAACAAGATTGCATAGTAACCTTTGGCCTGAAACCCTGTAAAACATAATATATATTCAAAAAAAGGCCATAAAAACAGAAATCAGCTAGTTGCTGAGTATTTTCTTATTTTAAGAAATAAATATTTGTGTTCACAGACTGGCATGATAAATAGATGGGTTTACAAACCTGACATTCAAAAAAAAAAACCTTTTAATCACAATGTGGTTTTGTTCATTAAGCTCTGTAGTTACAGGCCGCAGCTAGTCACTTATACGATTAGTATTGATTACTGCAAAGACATCACAACAGCACAATCACTTGAATTTATATAATATTAACCTGATTTACCCCCCCCCCACCACCACCCCAAGGATCCAGATGGAAAATCATTAAACCCCTAACATAAAAAGTAGGGCTTTATTCTTGATCACGTATGCAAATAAGGGTGGTCAGAAAATGAAAGGCAAGACTGTTCAATAGTAAGTTACTAGACAATTTTTTTTGTCTTCCAAATGTCCATTGTAAATGTCCATTGTAAAAAGTTCAAGTCTCCACAGTACTTATGGGTAATGTTTGAAAAAAGCAGGGGTGACATGTACTGATTAATATAGTAGGGGCCATCACTGAACAGATGCTGCTGGACTAGGGAAACCCCAAGTTTTATTGCTCTATCTACACTACTTCGGAATCAATGAGAGTATGTCTTAATCATAGTTAACACAGGTATCACACCTCTCACGTATTGGCTTAACTAGGCTATAATATAAGATCAAAACGGACACAATTCAGCTAACACATGAGCACATGAAGCCAATGATTAGGAGGTTCCTTGGTGTTGTGCAATAAACACTAGGAAAATATGCATCTAGACAGAAGAATTTTCAGTCTGATAACTAGGATTCATTAGACTTCTGCACATGCACAATAACACATTGGCTATGATCATGTTCCTTCTTAGAGTATATGTTTGCTTTCTTACATACAAAGGATATTTAAAAGATCACATTGAAAAGAGCCCTTGTCATGTTCCAAATAATGTATTTTCTTAATGGGTGGACAAACAATTAGCACAGTTAGATGCCACAAGTTGTCATCAATTAGTGCACCCTCTCTGTTGCTATTTGGATATCCAAAAGTCACAAACTGTTGTACAGTTATTGGATCGGTTATTTGGAAACGCGTTTCCAGAAAGCTCAAAATTACTGAAAGGCTTTCTCCCATTTTATCCAAATAATGCAATTTTTTTAAAAAAAACATTTCCCTTGTAATAGTAGAACAGTACCTTGAACTTGATCCAAACTGATATATAATTGATCCTTATTGGAGGCAAAATGGCAAAAATCTGTTAACCGGAGAGCCCCAGGTCCTGAGCATTCTGGATAACAGGTCTAATACTTGTATATGGGTAACAAAGATACTTTTGAAGGCCTATAATTTAATCCATTGTTAGATCATGTGAAAGGGGGAGGATAGTATGTGATAAATTCAGAGTAGCAATGTCTACCCTTCTATCAGCTAGAAAGGGACCAAATGCATGCCACCTTAAGCAGCTATGTGGTGACTTCTGCAACTAAACTATGCAAACCCACTACAGGTATAGGATCCCTTATCCGGAAACCCGATATCCAGAAAGCTCTGAATTACGGAATGGCTGTCTCCCATAGACTCCATTTTATCCAAATAATCCAATTTTTTCTCTTTTCTAATAAAACAGTAGCTTGTACTTGCTCCCAACTAAGATATAATTAATCCTTATTGGAAGCAAAATCAGCCTGTTGGGTTTATTTAATGTTTAAATTAATTTCTAGTAGACTTAAGGCATGAAGACCCAAATTACGGAAAGATCCCTTAATCCAGAAAACCTCAGGTCCTGAGTATTCTGAATAACAGGTCCCATACCTGTACTGGCTTACAAGTTCTGTTCTTACTCCAATAAATAACAGATAGTCAGTACTGTACAAAGCACAGACATAAAAATGATTATGCATTACTCTAAAAGAAATGAAAGAACATGTATACCAATCAATTCTAGGAGAATGTATGATGTTCAATAGGTTTTAATTTCACTAATTCCAAACTAGATGCCCGAGACAGATTTATGTTGTGTATTTAATTTGCATGAAAGTGTATGAGCACAAAACTTTTCTAAACACATTCTCTCATGCACCATAAACACATGCCACTGAATCAATCTGCAACCATTCCGCATTTCAAAAGCAACAGGGAAAGCTTTTCCACTCAACATTAATCAAAGTACAATTATTATTTTCTTATTTGCAAAAGCATTCGCCAGATTAACCGCAGAGAGGTAATGAACAGATCTATCGCCCTTTCTATTCTGCACTTCAAGAAGAAGCCTCTGATTACATAATTAACCTGCGGTGCAGGTCGCAAATCTCTTGATAGTAAAACTTTTCTTTGTTATCCAATGTTGATACAGAAGACCACAGGAGATGATGTAAATCTCCAACACTTCAATTATTATTCCAAGCACTGCCGTCTCTCTGTTGATTTTCAGACACTAGAATGCACTAAAGGGTAAATATATCTGCTTAAGAATAAATGTGTGATCTTAAAGAACTTTCCAATGCCTGAAAACTATACAAGAAGGAGCAGCACTTGTAAAAAAAACAAAAACAATGAAAGCACCAACATGTACTTTGGAGATTGAGAACTTAATTTACAGTAGTCCTGTACCTTACAATTTATTACTGGTCCTCAGTTGTTCTTCTGAAGCTGTGGAATCTGTAAAGAAGCTTGCCTAACTAGTATATAATTTTGTTAAAACTACCCCTAGCTCCTCTGCTTTAGTCACCTAAGCTCCAATTCTTGAAATTGGTATTTGGACATTTCTGAAATGCAGCAAACTTTTGGGACGGCCTCACAGAGTGCTAAGGACGTAACATACTGTATATTTTATTTGAGTTTCTTGGGTCACCAAGTCTGTACAGAGCTAAGAAAGATAAGTTTTCAAGAGCTTGCTCTAGCTACTCTGTACTCAAAACAGAGTGTGAGACCCATAATTAACATACAAACAAACTTTTGGGAGAGTACAGTAAAAATGCCGAAAAGTCAACGAAGGCGCATATTGCAGAATTCATTCATAGTAAGTATGCGACATGACATTAAAGGAGTTGTTTTTAAATTAACTTTAAGAATGATGTAGAGAGCGATGTACTAAGACAATGTGCAATTGTTTTTCATTTTTTATTAATTGTGTTTTTTTTTTTTTTTTTTTTTATAGTTATTTTGCTTTTTATTCAGCAGCACTCCAGTTTGCAATTTCAGCAATCTGGTTGCTAGGGTTCAAATTAACGAAAAGGCGATGTGGCAATGGCAGAGCGCTTCCCATGCACACCAGATTCTACTAAGCCGCAGCTCTCGCGATGTATCGGCTCCTTCTGACCGGCTACTACATCATACCTCTGTTACCGCTGCAGAGCGCTGATCAAAGCATTCTTGGAGTCTTAACATTGCTGCAAGTCTACCCCAATGCGCATTGCACCCATATCTTTTCAAAGGGGATAAATGTATTTTACAGAAACCTTAAATAGGCTAGATATTCACGCCATTATAATAAACACCTCTTTTATATCAATAGCAAGAATGCATTGATATAAAAGACTGGAAAATGACCAGATGAGGGCCAGAAGAGAAACATAAGTAATAAAAAGTAGCAATAACAATATGTAGCCTTACAAAGCAATGTAAATCATGAAGGCCAGTTGAAAAGTTGCTTAGAATTGGTGATTCCATACTAAGGGGCCGATTCACGAATTTCGGGTGAAGGATTCGAATAAAAAAAAATTCGAATTTCGAAGTATTTTTTGGGTACTTCGACCATCGAATTGGTTAAATTCGATCAAATTCGATCGAATTCAAACGATTCAAACGATTCAAACGATTAGAAGTAAAAAATCGTTCGACTATTCGACCATTCGATAGTCGAAGTACTGTCCCTTTAAAAAAAAAACTTCGACCCCCTACTTCGGCAGCTAAAAGCTACCGAAGTCAATGTTAGCCTATGGGGAAGGTCCCCATAGGCTTGCCTGTGATTTTTTGATCGAAGGATTTTCGCTCGATCGTTGGATTAAAATCCTTCGAATTGTTCGATTCGAAGGATTTAATCGTTCGATCGAACGAAAAATCCTTCGATCTATAGATCGCAGGATTTGCGCAAAATTGTTCGACTTCGATATTCGAAGTCGTACGATTTTAATTCCCAGTCGAATATCGAGGGTTAATTAACCCTCGATATTCGACCCTTCGTGAATCGGCCCCTAAAAGTCTATCAAAGGTGAACCACCCCTTTAACTGAATTCATAAAACAAAACAAAGCTAGATATGAAGAACTCTTGAAGAAGAGAATATTGAATAATATAATATATAACAACTTAGTCGTTACCAGAGCACATGAAACCTCTTGACTATATGATCCCTTGCTTTCTGAACAAATAAAACGAAGAAAGCATGCATCTATATCAGAAGAATGATACGTTTGGAATCATTCATTATTAATAGTCAATGTGTAATTGTCAGATTCCTTCTAATCTAGCAGGAATGCATATAGTTCAGAAATCTCACTAGGGATGCAACAAATGCACTATTTTAGGATTTGGTCGAATCCCAAATCCTTTGTGAAAGATTTGTCTGAATACCAAATTGAATCTGAGCCCTAATTTGCACATGTAATTTAGGGGGGAAGTGGGAAAAAGAACCACATGCTCCTTGTTTGACGAAAAGTGATTTTGTGATTTTATAGGAATTCGGTTTGGCCAGGCGCTTGGATTCAGTGCATTCCCGATCCAAACAAATTTAGGATCTTCCTAAAGATCTACCATTCACTAAATGCATACTGTAAGAAAAAGATGGAGGCTCATTGAGATCAGATACAGATTATATTTACTGCACAAATTAGTTAAAAATCTATACCTAGAGTTATATGTAAATAGTGCTCCATCCTGACAAACTGTATTGCAGAAATACGGCATTCGGTATTACCTTAGTCAGCAGAAGGACCCTCTTTTGCAGACGCCGCACAAGAGCCTCCTGATGCTCCCTTCGTTTCTTTTCTTCCAGGAAACCGCTTTGGACTTTTAAAAGTTCTTCTTGTAGCTGCTGCCGTGATGTTTCCAGCATTCTTGCACTAAAACACAGTAAACAAAGGATGGTACCATAAGTATCCTCAACGGACAAAGACAAAGCAATAACAGAGGTCGAGTGGAGTGTTTACCAGAGTGAAGAATTGACAAAGAGGATCTGATATGGTATTCGAGTCCATAATAAGACCAGATATTAGGGCCAAATTCTACAGGACACTTGGTACATTTAGCCTTTTATTAAGAGATTATAAAAAATATGCCAGTTTACTTTAAGTCATTGTGACAGGAGACGCTAGAACAGCGTAGATATCCTTGCAGGTCAGTCCGGCAAGTCTGTTCCAATGCTAAAGTAAGATACTCTACAGCTCACGCAATGGCCAAGAAACATTTTAAGCAGATTAATATTAAAGATCTCAGAAGGAGTCTCATAAATGTTAAGGTGTTTTTTTTGTTTTGTTTTTTTTCTGCTCTAAAATGGTGCCAGACTGAATTTCCTATTTTGGCCTTCGAACTTCGGAAGCTACTTAGTAGTCTGTAGAGAAAAGCAAAAGAAAGGACTTTGGACATAGATACTATGCTTTGGTAAATGCCATATTGAAAATAGATGTTGCATACAATGTTAACTCTGCATCTGGCTGGAGGAAATCCAGTACTATTAGATTGAATTAAGCAAATTATATTTTCGTGGGTATTTGCCTACAGTTCCCCTTTAATTGAAAACCAAAGCAATCATACAACATGAGAATAGTTCCTCTTGTAATAATCCTTTAATTATCGTTATCTCCTCAAGGCCACTTGTCCTGCCACTAAACACAACAATAGATACCCCAGGATATTACAGAGGGAACAAACTTTATCTGGACATTTGGCTCAGAAGGCTCCCACTGTGTATTTTTCTTTAAATAGGCCATTTTCACAACTTTTGTGCGAGCCAGAGTTAGTTGGCTCTATCTTAATAAAAATCCATATATCTGTATACCTTCTAATTGCGAAGCTCATGCACTACTGCTCTTGGAATAAAACAAAGCCCTTCTCCAAAATATGATGTGACATACAAACATTGAGATTGAGTAACTAATAGGGCACATTTGGCAATAAACTTAATTATTCCTGAGCCCTGTCTAATAGTATATTTAAGTGACATTACTACCACCTCTGGGTCCTCGTCTGAGTATAAGTGATTAAAAAGTACAAAGATAAACCAACAATGTGTTACTGTTGATAAATTGAAAAGCAATTTTAAGATACAGTTTAATTCCAAACTCTTTATATTTTAATGTTATAATCACCAGCTGTGAAATCGAGTCTTTTCAACTGTAGATTCAGGTGGAAAGGTTCACTGTTCAGGCTTTAAATCATGCCATGAAAACAGATAATTTAATTGCATCATCTCTATCACCGCATCTGCTCACAGTTTTAATTAGTTTAATTTTCTAAAACACAGTCAGTCGAGTCATGTAAAGGCACAATTTCATGCCACGTTGCAGCCTTCAGATTTCATTTACTGGACCTTAAGGCGACCTGGTTGCGAACCACCCAAGTGAAGTGGGATGTGCAAAGAGGAAGGCACTGCCAATAGAAAGACCTTTTACTCCATGGAGCTCCATGGAAGTGAACTTTCAATGGAAAAACTTCTCCATACATTTGTAATGGAAATGTGTGTAAACCTGATTGTGGAATCCCTTTTGCCTCTTCCTTATGACAAAATTTTATGCTACATGGAAAACCATGGATCTAGATAGACAAAGTGCATTTTGCTTTGATGGCGACACAGAGCACATTAACGAGGGCAGTGTTGGCAACTAGTGTTGGCCATGGAACAGGGTGTCCAATGTTACAAAAGCAGTCTGCAGTTTCTTTCAATCCTTACAAAATACAGTATAAACCCCCATTTTACGCTTTTCAGGGGATGAGAAAGAAAATGGTGTAAAATCCAGGAAAATGTAAAATCAGGGAAATATATTATGCACAATATATAGGCGGGACCACAAAACAACATGTAAAATGAGGAAAAACTTAAAATCAGGGGATGTAAAATTGAAGTTTTACTGTAAAACAAAGACACACGTGTAAACCCTATTCAGTTTACGTTAACCCTGTCTAATCTTACTGCCCACCCATAGTGTATGATTCATGCCCACCCCTCTGAAATGTAATCCTGCCGAGACCTAACTCACTTTACTCTGCAGGGTGCAACTATCTCTAGACAAAACTTAAATCCTTTAAATCACGTGACTTTAGATTGTGTAATTATTTAAATTTATTTTTTTTCCACATGCTTCTCGTGTGCATTTCCTCGTAACTTATACGGATTTGCCCAAATCCTTCTTGGAAGGTTTGGGATATGGTTGAACACAGAAGAAGTGGATTAGGGGCATAACGATCCAGAAGAGGCTTGATTTCTATCTATATGAAGCACATGCCTTCTAATTCTATGTCTTACAAAGACCACAGCTACTCCAAATACCTCTGCAATGCATACCTACCCAGACCAAACATGATAACCATACCGCTGCAGTATACCATCTTTGATCGCTTATTTACTATCTCCTGTCATGTCATGTTGACCAGACCAAACCAAAGACTTGTCTTTCGGTAGTGTATTGCCAGAATGAAAGTATTTCATGCCTGCCCACATCAATCAGCACCTTTGCAGATACTTTTGCTATATGAATATTGGATCAGCAGCAAACAAAACTTTAGAAATGTGTCCCACTTAAAGTGCAACTATTATTTCTGTTTAAAACAACAAATTAACATTACAGACAATTCAGTTCATGTATAAAATAGGGATGCACCGAATCCAGGATTCGGTTCGGGATTCGGCCAGGATTCAGCCTTTTTCAGCAGGATTCGGCAGAATCCTTCTGCCCGGCCGAACCGAATCCTAATTTGCATATGCAAATTAGGGGCAGGGAGGGAAATTGCGTGACTTTTTGTCAGAAAACAAGGAAGTAAAAAATGTTTTCCCCTTCCCACCCCTAATTTGCATATGCAAATTAGGGTTCGGATTCGGTTTGGTATTCAGCCGAATCCTTCATGAAGGATTCGGGGGATCGGCCGAATCCAAAAAAGTGGATTCGGTGCATCCCTAGTATAAAACCTGTTAAACAGAATACTTGGGACCTGGGTTTTCCGGATAAGGGGTTTCTTATGAATTACCATACCTTTCAAAAATCTTTTAAACATTAAAATAAGTCAATAGGATTGTTTTACCAGGGACTGTTATTATTAAAGTGAAAACGGAAACCATTTTTAAAAATGTAAATTATTGGAACGGCCTTTCCTTTATTTCAGAGCTTCATGGATAATGGGTTTCCAGATAATCTACAGTATCCTATACATATACACAAAGAGTGCAACACTGGGAGAAAAGGTGAAGCCCATTCTATGAAAGTACTGAGGCCTGTTGACACAGACCAGCTGATTCATATTCAAGGGAATACAGTGGGGGTCAGTGGATAAGTATAACAATATCAGTTGTGGATATATAGCTATACTGTGACAAAATAAAAAACAAAGGCTGCAGTCATGGTATGTATTCGGGATATGGAAAAATTTCTATTTAAGGGCAGTTAGGACTGGATTATTTATGTATACACTTCCTATCTGAACATGCATGTGAATCGCCAACAAAAATATTTCTCCCTTGTTGTCTTGTTCCCCAAGCACCGTGGCATTTTCAAAACTATCCAGCTTCAAAACAGATCAGCTTCACAGGTACTGTAAATGCTAAATTCCATTTCTCAGGCCATCAGTTACTTGCTTCTCAAAAACCGAATACACTCTGCTTCCTTCATGATCAAAAAAAAGCTCTTATGCATTCGCTACATAAACAGAAAATGTGTTAACCCGTAAAGAGCAAAGGGTTTCCGTCTACTCATAATGTACAATCCATTTTAAAGGAAAATATGCCAAAACAAATCACTGTGGCACATTCAGCAGTACAAAAGGAGAACTCTGTATCCCCAGGGGAATTTGGATAAGGAAATGGTTTGATAGAAAACTGTTCGGGAAAAGACTAAACTGTCGTCTTTAAATATTTCTTGCTCTGTCTGAATATAAAATGTGTCTGTTGATGCCGAAAGGTGATTTTTTAGATATGGCGAGGGAAATGGCAGTTCACACTTGTAAGCATGAATATAAATAAGATTAAAAAAATATATGCTTTATATTCATTCTGTACGGTCTACAGTAATACGACAGATCTGCAACTCAAAGAAGACTTTTTTTATATATAGGTTAAAAATTAATTTTCAAAAATAAGCATACAAAATAAAGGTCATGTTAGGGGCCAGCTCCTCTGGAAAGGTTTTTCCACTAGATGTTTGAACATTACTGGTGGGATTTCATTCCATTCAGTAATAAGAGGTTGGGGACTGATGATGGGTATCGGACATGGCTCACGGTTGGCATTTTAGTTCATCGCACAAGTGTTCAGTTGGGCTGATGGCCAGGCTTTGTGCAGGTCAATCAGGTTCTTCCTCTCCCCATATCAGAAAACCCATTCTGTATGGGCCTTGCTTTATGCTCAAACAGGAAAGGGTCTTCTCCAAACTGTTGCCACAAAGTAGAAAGCATGGAAATTGTATAACTCAAATAAACCATAGTCCAAATGGCACTCATGAACAGCAAAGCGCACTTGAAGAGAGATTTGAATAAAAAGCATCAAAACTACCAAGCATTTCTCTAGATGCAAGTGCTATTTGGACTATGGTCTATTGGAGTTCTACATTTTCTCTATAAGCAACAGGAGCACCAAACAGAGCGCCCACGTCTCTGTCGTCACTGTTTGATGGCTACATGCATGAACTTGTGTTTCTAGAAAAAATGAAATCATCAAGAATATCATGGCACCCTGTAGCCATAAAGTGATTCTGACACATTTCCTTTTTAAAATATGAATCTACATGAAAAGTTACCTATAGGTCATGTTGATCGCTTTTTAACTGATAATTCTGCTTTTGTAAGTAATTGTTACTTGAAGTTCCTAAACCTGACTGTTCTGCCAACCTGGCTATCCCTTCACAACCTGTCAGTTAAGAGTTTCCAATGCTAACAGACTACTGCTGCACAAATATGGCAGCCCCCTCATAGAGGAACATGTCGGTAAGAAAGGTGATGTAAAAGCATCAGGCAAATACTTTTATGGCAAAATTATAAATAGTATTCAAAGACAATGTTATGATAGATAAAGAAAAAGTTATTTTTTGGTTTCAGTTTCTCTTTAATGTTGCTTTTTGTGAAACCAGTGGCCCTAGCCAAAACCATAGAAATGCCCCTGACCATTATTCCTCCTCCACCAAACTTTATATCTGCCATTATGCATTCAGGCAGGTCGTATTTTCCTGGATATCAAACCTAAATGTTTTCATTGGAATGCCAGATATTGGAATGCCATTTATATCACCAGAAAATGTGCTTCCACTGCTTCAAACTCTTAACAGCAGCAATCTTTGCATCCAGGGCCTTCATCTGGGGGGCAGAAGGGGTGCTGTTGCACCGGACCTATTGGGTTTGTCGCTTGAATTTGACGCTGTCGAGGGGGCCAGCTAATGCAAAAAGTGAAGAGCTGACGTCCCGAACTGTCGAAGATCCGAAGTGCCAAAGACTCCAAAAGATCCAAAGCCCCGAAAAGACCCGAAGTTGAAGTCCTGAAGCTGCGAAAAGACCCAAAGTGAGGCTTGGGGGGTAGGCTGGGACCACAGTTTGCTGCACTGACAGACACGTTGCGTTGGCCTGAGTGAAGCTACATGGGGCAGAGTAGAGATCAGCCAAAAAAAACACGAAAAAATGCCTAAGAATAGTAATTGAGCCGACTATGCCGCTGGGCCCAGTCTGGAACTCAAAAGTGAGTGTTCCAGGTGAAGAAAGAGTATAGAGATGTTTTCGTCAGCATATCTCTCATATGCACAGGATCATGGGAATATATATCATTTGCAATAAATGGATTTTGATCTACATTTGTGTCTTTTCAGACTAACAACAAATTACGCTATGTGATTACAATATTGACATCCGTTTTTGAAACACTTTTTATTTTAGACATTCTCTTATGGCAGAAGAGCGTTCTACTAGAGACTGCAATCTAAAACAAACAATTTCCCCCAGAGCTTTGTGCCTTAATCATGGTGATAGCTGTCATTTATCAGGTCCAATGAAGACTGTTCTTCAGCAAGCATCACTGTGAACAGCCAGAGGCAAAATAATGGGGCGATGGCATTGATTAGATATTGTGTGAACAAAGATACGTGCCGAGCATAATCTATCTTATGCTGCAAGCCTCAGGGGGACACATATCCATTCCAGTAAAAACATTTCAGATATGATTAACTATAAAGTATAAACACTAAATTTAATATCTAGAAATGGAACGAGCTGGAATAATGCAGACAAGAGGTTTTGGGCCTATATTGATTACCAATGAACTGTTTACAATAAATGTTCCCTGTTTTCTGAGAAATTTCCCCACGCCTGCAGTATACATATTTTTCATCGCCAGGGAAAAATAAAGTAGATTAAGATAAGAAACTACATCTAAAAAGTGGGGGAAATGAACTTCATACGCTTAGGGGTTGTCACTAATTATCAAGCAGAAAATATATAAGATGATGCTACAAGGCTGATTATTACATTCTGATGGTAGTTGCACTACCATGTAGTAATTATCTTTATTAATAACTAATCGGCCTTATACTATGACATTTCTATTCTATTTGTACTGTATATTGTGAGTGGGTCCCTAAGCTCAGTAAGTGACAGCAGCACAGAACAGTGAATCAGCAGTGAATCAGCAGAAAAGAAGATGGGGAACTACTGGGGCATCTTTGGAGGCACAGATATTCCCTGCTAAAGGGCTGTGATTGCCTTGGGCTGGTACAAAAGCCTCAACCAAATTTTTTTAGTTATGCTTTAGCTCTCCTTTAAATATTTAACAAACAAATAACAAATAAACAAATAAAGGAGCAGTATTAACTAAAAGATGAAATGGTATTACAATAGTATGGTGCTACAGATGACTGGATGCTGTTACGGTATATTCAGGTATGGTATTTTTTCCCATATATTATTTTAGCATTAGTAGCTCTTTGAATCCATGAAATAAATAAGCACAAAGCATACAGATAGGCAGACATCTATAAAAAGATGATTTCCTCAGAGCAAAGCATTCAAGACAAAATAGTTATGAGATATTCTCAAGAAATTGTTTATCAATATGAGTAAGTGAGGCAAGAGGGAAAACCATTAGCGCTTACATACAAACAGCAGAAGGGCTTAGCGGAGGGGAAAAATATAAAATAAATCTAATAGGCCAGCCTAAAATATAATCCGCCTTGCATGGCTTCATCTTCAACTTCTATTTCAACAAAGTATTGATTGCAATCTGCAAATGGGGGAAAAAAACAAAACCAAAAATAATTAGAAATCAGAACGAAAGCGGCAATAACCGGTTGTTAAGCAACGGCCACGGAGGGCCGGCAATCACTCATAATGTCTTGTCTGATAAGGATTAGATTATTAACGTTCCCTCGAATTTAAAATCCACAAAAGGAATTTGCATTCTCAAATAAACAGGACAAAACAGGAAACGCGGTTCTGACCTTGAAGAAAATTACACTCAGGTTTAATTCAATCTAAGTAGCAATGAAGAGTCACTTTTACGCTCACGGGAACTGCAGTGTCAGGAGGGTTTAGCTTCAAATCCCAACACCTTGAGCTCCAGGGTAAGAGAATTGAGTGGAATTGTGTCTGAGGCCACCACTTGTGTCCAAAAGGTGAACTTGATATTCATGATTTTACCCCTGAAACCCTTTATCTTAACATAAACCAAACTGTTTTTGGTGGGACACATTAACTTGTCTAATTCCAGAAAGGGAGGAAGACACTTTTTATATCACCGATATGGATTGTATCCTAAGGCCTTCAATACAATGTAAACCATCAATGAAGAGAATACAGTGCCTCTATATCAAGTTTGTAATGTTACACAAGGCCAAGGACAGCACTCATACAATTTAAAGAACTTTCAAACAAAAATCTTACTGCTACAAGTTTCAGTCTCACACAGAACCTTAAAGGAAAACTATACCCCCAAAATGAATAATTAAGCAACAGTTATGACTATGAAGATTTTCATTCATCCAGGTCATAGTTATCTAGTATAGGTCAATCTAAAAACAACTGGACTTGCTGAGTAATCAATGAAGACGTTTCACTACTCATCCGAGCAGCTTCTTCAGTTCAACTGACTGGTGTGGGAAGTTCTCGGCATATAAACTCTTCAACTAATCCATTTACAATGGCACATTGTAACTCTTCAAAGAGGTGACATCTGAAGAAACTCACAGAGGTGTTGATTCTGTGTAGTTGTGATAGGATTATCCAATGTGTCATGCAACTCCTAGATACAGGTGTTACTTGTGAGAGGTGCATGAATGGATGTGTGAAGTGTTCTGAATCCGCCGGGGTACAGATGTTAGAACAGCATTGTATGTAGCAGACAGGTGGTGTCGAAGGCCCCCACCTCTGTTCAGAGATGGTCTCTCCACCTTGACATGAATCGCCTCTTTCACGCCTCGTTCAAACCAGCGGTCTTCTTTATCCAAGATTTGGACCTTGCTGTCTTCAAAGAAGTGTCCCTTGTCTTTTAAGTGTAGAAAGACAGCTGAGTTTTGCCCTGTAGAGTTCTCCCTCCTGTGCTGAGCCATTCGCTTGGAGAGCAGTTGTTTTGTCTCCCCGATGAATAGATCTGTGCACTCCTCGCTACACTGGACTCCGTATACCACATTGCTTTGTTTTTCTTTTGGTGTTTGATCCTTTGGGTGTACCAGTTTTTGTCTCAGTGTGTTGCTAGGTTTGAAAAACACAGGGACATGGTGTTTGTTGAAAATCCTCCTGAGTTTCTCTGACACTCCAGCTACATATGGGATGACTATGTTTCGCCTACTATGTGTCTCCGGGCGGTTATTTCCATTGGTGTTCCTGTTGGGCTTGGTTGCTGCTGTTTTGACAAAGGCCCAGTCTGGGTAGCCACACGCTTTCAAAGCTCCTCTGAGATGTTTTTTGCTCTTTGTCTTTGGACTCTGTATCAGTTGCCACACATTCCGCCTGGTGGTGCAGGGTTCGAATGACACCCAGTTTGTGTTCCAGTGGATGGTGGGAATCAAACAACAGATATTGATCCGTATGAGTGGGTTTCCTGTATACTTCCGTCTTCAAGTTACCCCCCTCTTGGATACATATCAAACAGTCCAAAAAAGCAAGTTTGTTCTCATGGACACCAAAAGAAAAACAAAGCAATGTGGTATACGGAGTCCAGTGTAGCGAGGAGTGCACAGATCTATACATCGGGGAGACAAAACAACTGCTCTCCAAGCGAATGGCTCAGCACAGGAGGGAGAACTCTACAGGGCAAAACTCAGCTGTCTTTCTACACTTAAAAGACAAGGGACACTTCTTTGAAGACAGCAAGGTCCAAATCTTGGATAAAGAAGACCGCTGGTTTGAACGAGGCGTGAAAGAGGCGATTCATGTCAAGGTGGAGAGACCATCTCTGAACAGAGGTGGGGGCCTTCGACACCACCTGTCTGCTACATACAATGCTGTTCTAACATCTGTACCCCGGCGGATTCAGAACACTTCACACATCCATTCATGCACCTCTCACAAGTAACACCTGTATCTAGGAGTTGCATGACACATTGGATAATCCTATCACAACTACACAGAATCAAAACCTCTGTGAGTTTCTTCAGATGTCACCTCTTTGAAGAGTTACAATGTGCCATTGTAAATGGATTAGTGGAAGAGTTTATATGCCGAGAACTTCCCACACCAGTCAGTTGAACTGAAGAAGCTGCTCGGATGAGTAGTGAAACGTCTTCATTGATTACTCAGCAAGTCCAGTTGTTTTTAGATTGACCTATACTAGATAAGCAACAGTTAGTTTACATCATATAAAATGGCATATTTAAGAATCTTACCAAACTGATCTATATATTTAAGTAAATTTTGCCCATTTACATCTCTTGCCTTGAACCACCATTTGGTGATAGTCTGTGTGTTGCCCCAGAGATCACCTGACCAGAAATACTGCAGCTCTAACTGTAACAGGAAGAAGTGTTGAAGCAAAAGACACAACTCTGTCTGTTAATTGGCTCATGTGACCTAACAAGTATGGTTTGTTTGTGTGCACAGTGAATCATATGATCCCAGGGGGCGCCCCTTGTTTTTTAAAATGGCAATTTTCTATTTATAAATACCCAATGGCACATACTTACATATGAGCTGTTTTATGCAATATCTTTTTATAGAGACCTACATTGTTTGGGGAGTATAGTTTTCCATTAAAGGGGACAACTTGCGATTGGTTTTCATTTTTTTATTAATTGTGGCTTTTGAGTTATTTAGTGTTCTATTTAGCAGCTCTCCAGCTTGCAATTTCAGCAGCTTGGTTGCAAGGGTCCAAATGACCCTAGCAACCACACACTGATTTGAATAAGAGACTGAAATAGTTTTCAAAAACTATAAAAAATAAATAATGAAGATCAATTGAAAAGTTGCCATTCTATAACATACTAAAATTTCATTAAAGGTGAACCACTCCTTTAATCTGGAAACAGAAAAGAAGTTTGCAATGTTAAATGCTCCATATTACTATAACGTCTATGCCTTTCTTGGACTTTTTGGGTAACTTAAAACTAGACAGTATTGTAGTATAACATTATCAACAGCATTTACCGGTATACCCCTCTCTGGACAGGAATCTGCTTACTTGGCTTTTCAAACATTTCAGGAGCTTCAAAGCAAATTCATTTTGAAACACAGTACCTTAACACTGTCGGCTTCTGACTTCAGGTTTTATAGGCGCCCCACCCTTTTTGTGAAGTCATTGGCGGCCTGGGCAGGCGCAGGTCTATAAACGGAAGTCGGGTGCTGGTCAAGTTTTTCGCGACCATCACATCACTAATATACATGGCACATATACATATCTGATGGTTATAAGAAAACACAGGGTATTGTCCCAGAAATGCAAGTACCATTTATAGCTATGCACACCTGCCAATGACATCAAGCTACACCCACTCGGATGCCAGACCTCTTCCACCGCATTTAGAACCCCTTTCAGAGGATGAATACCCCCTTATTCAACATAAGTGCAATGAATAGGGATTGTGCAGAACATACTTTTTGTCTAATGTCTTAATCATGAAAATCTATGTTTCTAATATTTCTTAAGCCAAAGGAGGTTAAAAGTTATTTCAGGTTTGCGAGGATGAGAATTAGATAACCAGTAAACAATCTTCTCCGTTTCTCTTTGTTGTGACTGTTCTTTAGCAAAAAACTAAGCTCCTGGTTTAAACAAACCATAGATTTTTCATGATTAAAACAAACTATATGCAAAAAGTATGTTCAGAACAACCCTTATTTATTTAACTCATGTTGAACCAAAATAACATGGGAAGCGGGAAGGTGCTTTTGGCCATCCAGCTGGATAGAGGCAATAGCAACATAAGTAAGGACAATAAAATAAGGGTAATAGATAAGGGTAAAGAATAAAATATATTATGATGGATGCACCAAATCCAGCATTTGGTCAAATCTCATTGGTCATTTTTGCTGAATTCAGATTCAGCTGATTCCTTGGTGTTCAGCCAACTGAATCGGAACCCTCTGAAAATTCACGTGACTTTAAATCACCAAATGGCTGAGAGCAAAAAATGTTCTCACAACTTTGAGGAGGGGGGGGGGGGGATTTGAATTAAATTGGAATATCCAAATAATGGTTTGGATTAGGTTCAATATTTGGAGAATTCAGTATTAAGCCTATCAAAAATTATGGATTTGGTGTACCTGTAAACTATATTTCCATTATGCAAAAGAAAAAAAAAAAGGCAAAATAATAAATAAAATAAAAGTAAAGTTATACTATAGGAGCCTAAAATATATTCCAAGGCCAAGGCTTTTGAATACTCTTCATTCTGCAAACTCTGGCACAGAGAAATCAGACTTCCCAGTCTTGATAAAACTAAGCTATTACAGTGATAAGAGACCTTTTTATTTCTCAGACCCGAAGCTGCCGGGACTTGCTACCACATCGGCAAAAACTTCATTTGCAGTCAGGCCCTTTCCTTCAGCTGAAAAGACTTCTCCCAAATCAGATTTGCCTTGCTTCTCATAAGCTGCTATTTCCAACAAGAATATCTTCTTGCAAATGTAAATTAAGATCATTAAAGCTACATTTAAACTATTACCCACTATGTCTGCTCATAAAGCGGCAGACAGCGATTCGGAAACTCGCAGTTTTACGCCTGCATAAACAAACTCATAGTTACTCACACTGAAACATTTGTCTAACAGCTGCGGGGACATTTGGAAGGTAATGAAAGCCCTATGTTGCAACTCTACGTTAATATTTTGCGGCTACACTAAAATGGGAATAGTTTGAAATGTTTTATTTAATCGAGGACAAATATGACAGCCTGTACTTTCTTCCTGAGCGCAGACACATTGTTGACTGTGGATTTGAAGTTGAATCGCTCCAAAAGGGCAATATCCCTGACGTTGATAGTCCTAGACACCCTCTACTGGACACAACCATCACCAAATCATTGCGGCGTATAGCTCTGTCAGCCTTTATAACTCTGGGTACAATTCTGCAGAATAATGCTCTGCCTGATTGCAGGGAAACTATCGCCTTGAGGACAATTGATTTGAGCATAAAAAAAGGAGATGGATTTTGAGAAGATATTTTGATTTTCATAATCAATGCTACTAAAGCTAGTCACTTGGAGCAAAATCAGTTTCTCATTTATTATCAACGAGAAAATACCCACCCATAAAGCTTAGGCAACCTATAAGGAATAAGAGAAGTGAAGCAAATACATTTGGCCTGTGATTACTTAGGGGCATAATGGTGAAAAAAAATATCTAAATTATCTATTTACGATTGAGTTTTAAATTCATTTTCACGGTTGTTTGATTCTATCCATGAGGCTTGAGGAAACACTTTATTTTGAAATTGTGAATATTAAGGGACCAGTAGCACAAAAGAATGAAAATGCACTTGACGGTTACCTCTTCTACAAACCAACTTAGACAGTGCTATTTATATCTACAACAAGAACTGCAGAGCACGGCAACATTTGGACCAAGCCCACTTCATAGCCAAAACCTACACCATACCATGACCATTAAAAATGAAAAAAAAAAAAAAACAAGTCACATTGCTTCCATGGCCCCGATGAAATGTATGCAATATTGTAACTATGACATATCAGTATAAAGATGGCGAGATCTTGTACAAATATTGCTTGAATAAAAATCATTTTTGAAAAAACATAAATAAAGCAGAACATGCAAATTACAAAACATTGGTACAGTTGGGGGTTATAATTGTTCGCCCTCTGCATAACTTTAAAGGGAATGCAAAGACAAAAAAAAACAAAATCCCATTTTTACTTTCTTTAATGAAAAAGAAATTAGCTCCAATATACTTTTATTAAAAAATGTATTCAGTTTTTATAATAAATCTGACTGTATGCAGTGAAATTCCCCCTTCATTTACTTGCTCTGACTGCTGTAGGTAGGACAGTCCCTAACTGCTCTGCAGGATAACAGATCATACAGAAACAGCAGGGGGGAGCGTCCACCTTACTTCCCTGACCTCGAGTAACTTTGTTTCCCTGAAGAGCAGCCAACGACTGTGTAGAGATTTGTATCCGCAGACCCAGTGCAGTCTGGCAGATATTATTGATTGTTTTGATAATTTATGACAATACCTAAGCTTAACCTCACAACAGCAGCCCAGATCACACTGAGCATGTGCGTAGTCTTGGTCTTGCAAAGATGTTTAACAAAGTTACATGATGGTGACTCCCTGTGGCCAACATTGAAAGCAAAATTCATTTGTTTTTTTAGGCTTGTGGTCCAGTAAGTTCATATTTATGTTTAGTATACAAAATACAGCATTTCTAGCATTATTCTATTTTAGACTTTCGATCTTATTTAAAGGAGAAGGAAAGACTTCATACACTAGGGGTGCCAAATGTTAGGCACCCCCAAGTAATTGCATATACTTACCTGAAACCCTGGTTCGGTGCTCCTATCAGCAGAAAACGACATTGGCCTGGGGTTATACCAGTGAGAACCATGGAGCGATGCTCTTCCGGCTTCTTCTTTGTTCAAATTTCCCGTGGCAGACAAATGTGCAGTTGAACAAAATAGCCAACTTTTTCGTTAAAGTTCGGCTTTTCGTTCTACTGCGCATGCACAGCCACGTGAATAAAGAGGAAGACAGAAGAGAAGTGCTCCGTGGTGTTCACTGGTATAACCCCGGGCCGGTGCATTTTTCTGTTGGTAGGAGCACCGGCCCGGGGTTTCAGTTAAAGGGATCCTGTCATCAGAAAACATGTTTTTTTCAAAATGAATCAGTTAATATTGCTAGTCCAGCAGACTTCTGCACTGAAATCCATTTCTCAAAAGAGCAAACAGATTTTTTTATATTACATGGGGCTAGACATTTTGTAAATTTTCCAGATGCCCCTGGTCATGTGACTTGTGCCTGCACTGACATGCTGCCGTTTTCCATTCTCAATGTAACTGAATGTGTCTCAGTGGGACATGGGTTTTTACTATTGAGTGTTGTTCTTAGATCTACCAGGCAGCTGTTATCTTGTGTTAGGGAGCTGCTATCTGATTACCTTCCCATTGTTCTTTTGTTTGGCTGCTGGGGGGGGAAAGGAGGGGGGTGATATCACTCCAACTTGCAGTACAGCAGTAAAGAGTGATTGAAGTTTATCAGAGCACAAGTCACATGACTTGGGGCAGCTGGGAAATTGACAGTATGTCTAGTCTCATGTCAGATTTCAAAATTGAATATAAAAAAAAAATCTGTTTGCTCTTTTGAGAAATGGATTTCAGTGCAGAATTCTGCTGGAGCAGCACTATTAACTGATTCATTTTGAAAAAATGTTTTTCCCATGACAGTATCCCTTTAAGTATATACAATCACTTGGGGGTGCCTAGCATTTCGCACCCCCAAGTGTACAATGCCTTTCCTTCTCCTTTAAGATGAAAACCATTGTAACATACAATAGCACTGTTCTCACTATAAATTATTTGCAGATGCCTTCTATGAGGGGTCAATAACAGTGTGCTTGCATGTCTGTCCAGGGTCTAAGGGGAACAAAAGCCACTCATCACGGTACAGCAACGATGACCCAAGACAGCATTGTATTTAAGGGCAGAACATAGGTCTCTGCATGCTGAAAATTCTGCTACCTGCAGGGCAGGGAGCAAAATGCAAACACTCAAGCCAGATTGCACTTTGCATCTTGTCATCAAGGTAATAAATGGGACAGTAAATGGTGTTACTAGGCCTTTAAAAAGAAAACAACCTATTACTGCAATTCAGCATCATCCCCCACCTCAGTCCCATTACAACTGTCTCTTACCCCAAAAAGTATCTATGAGATAGTGTTGCCTGTGTTGGCAATGAAAGGTGGGCCTTAAATAGTCAATCCAAATAATAAGGGTGCCACATACGTTTTTGGCCATATAGTATAGAACTGAAAAAATGACAAACAAGAAAAAAAAAAAAAAACTACAGGTACAAAAAGAAACACATTTGATTACCTCCATCAGCTTCCAACAAAAGTGAATTCTTTAAGGATGTTTTAAATTCTTTTTTAATCAGAAATAAGTTGAGAAATTTTAAACACAATGCTTAGATTTTTATTTTGTCTTTTATTTCACATACGCTCAATATGGTATTTCTGTCCTACAAATAAAAATTAAAAAAAAAAAGAGAGAGAAACCACTTTTTTACTACCTGTTTACCTTTCCAAATGAAAATCCTCAGACCCCCATGTCTCTTCATTGGATTTGCGCTGCCAGAAAAAAGAGTTTGAGTTCTGGGGGAAATTTCCTACAGATACCGGAAATTGCTTTGCTTCCCAAGCAGCACAGGCAATAGAAATTTGGCTTTTAATAAAGAGCGGAATGTGAGAGCGGTAAAACACAAGCAGACAAGAAAGCTTGTTGACATTCTAGGAGCTGGAAGCCGTGAATAATAGGTTATTTTCATATGATAAACGCTAGGATCAGCGGAAATGTTTTTGATGAAGAAGAACTTGTACATTAAGGGAGGTATACTGTTCCTATTTAATAAAGAGAGCAAAGAAAAGAGCCGCGATTTTAAGATTCATTATGTTTTTTCATGACAACGGCTCTATTTGCTCTCAAATGACCTTTTCCCAATAAGACTTCATTTTCAAAGCGGCATCACAGATCCCCGGCCTGAAATGAGCATATTATATCTCTGCTTGTTCCTATATTCTGAGCAGAATGCATTTCTCCTGCCAGCAAAATACATATATATAATATTTTTCCCCTAATACAGGGAAGCACCGACGTTGTGAAATACGGCTGATAAGAAATAATGGAATAAAAGACATTACAGCAAATGCCAGGGGGATGTTTACCTGAAGATGTGAAAGAAAGAAAACATGAAGGAATTTAATACGAATTGTAAAATGTTGATTATAGCAAATGCAGAGACGCTGGGTGTTGCGGTCTGTCTAGAACTCTGCATTTCCATGGCGCCTTCACTTTAACCCCCTCACACCCACTTAGCTTAACCAAAGAGTGGAGAAACCATAGGTTCCAAATAATCCACATTTTTAAAAATGATTTCCTTTTTCTCTGTAATAATAAATCAGTACCTTGTACTTGATCCAAACTAAGATAAAAGTAATCCTTATTGAAAGCAAAACCAGCCTACTGGGTTTATTTAATGTTTACAGGATTTTCTAGTAGACAAGGTGTGAAGAATTATCGAAAGCTCCGTTATATGGAAAACCCCAGTCCCGGAACATTCTGGATAACAGGTTCCATATCTGTATATAAACATTGTGATATTCTCAAAATTTCTCACCAAGTCTAGTAACCTGTATCGACTAATCCACAATTTCATTCAAAATATCAGTATGCAGCTAGTGGAAGCTATAATCTGCTGCAATGTATTCGTGAAATGGTTACAATTTGCTGTAATGGCCAACCCACTTATGTTTGCTTGGTATACTTAATTGTCCTTTAGCTACAGAATATCCTCCAGCTGACAGGACAGATGTTGGGCAAAATATCCACCATGCATGTGTGGGTAGTGTTTAATTTAAATTACTAATTAGCCTAAATATAATAGTGACATTCTCCAAAAATTTGCAATAGGTCATCAGTTTTCATACTTTGCGGTTTGTGAATTAAAGGGCACAACCAAAGGTGCTTGCTAACAGAGCCAGCAGTTAGGGGTAACAGTAGTTTAAAAAAAAAAAAAAAAAAAAAAAAAAAAAAACTTTGCCACAGCACTAGGACACTTGCACCAGGAGAGAGCTGCAGGTTTGAGCAGCCATGTTGGGCCACACGCATAACAAGTGAATGTCGCAACTTTCTCATTATGCGATTGCATACGACAGACTCGTTATGTGTATACGATCTGTACAACATGGCCGGTCGCACCGGGAGCTCCCTCCTAGTAGAGAGTGTCCTAGTACCAGCGGGGGATTTTTATTTTAAACTACTATTACCTCTCTTTTAGCCCGGACCTTTGGTGTGGGGGGGGGGTTATTTTCAGGTGCCCTTTAAGATTTTTGTTCAGCAGCTCTTAACTTCCTATGGTTCAATTTACCCTGGTGACTAGGCAGTGGTTTAAATAAAAAAATGGAATATGAATAAGAGGTCCTGAATATAAAGACAAGTAGTAACGATAATAAATTTGTAGCCTCACAAAGCAATGTTTTGGGGGGGGTTGGCAGCCGGAGTCAGTGACCCGTTTGAAAGCTGTAGAGAGGAAGTAACATTTTTTTAAACTATAAAATATAGAATAAGAGGTCCTGAATATAACAAGTAGTAACAATAATACATTTGAAGGCTCACAAAGCAATGTTTGGGGGGGGGGGGGGATTGGCTGCCAGGGTCAGTGACCCCTGTTTGAAAGCTGTAAAGAGGAGGTAAAATATTTGAAACTATAAAAATATAAATGAAATGGTTGCTTAGAACAGGACAATATATAACATACTAAAAAGTGAACTTAAATGCGATCTACCCTTTAAATATTGTATCAGACCAGTGACACCAAAAAAGCACCAAGAGCCCTAAATGGCTTTACCTACAAGGTTCATTGAGGTCTCACTCACACAACGACCAGCTCGGCCCGACACCTGTGTGTTCTGGTGCCGACGTCCCCCTGACAATGCTGTGTCTTTGTTTAATAAAGCACTTGCCATTCAGTAGATTACAGAGCAGTGACAGGAGAAGTGGTGAGTTTGCCCTGCATCTGTTCTCCTCCTGAGGGCAGTGATGGACATAACAACCAGTGTCACATGGTCCTTAGTGTGCACCATTTTTACAACGCATGCTGCTTTTGTTAGAAAATACCTGCAGTTCAAAAATATGAATAAGCAGAGGATCCTTTAAATGTCATTGACTGGCTGGGGCTTTGTATAGACAATAGATAAAAGACAGCTGAACACCAAGGAATCCTGCCCAATGGAACAAACGCGGCATCAGTTTAGGACTTTACTTTCCAAGGATTTTTAAAAGCTCCCATATTAATTGAATAACGTCATTCCAGGGCAGAGGATATCTTGCTGAACTTCAAGAACGACCGAAAATGGGGCTGACCTTTTCAAGGCTAGGTCAGATACCAACAATCGCATTCAGCCCTTATAGCAGAAGTCAGCATAAAATAAACACATACAAGAGTTGCATTTTTTAGAAAAGATATTGATGAGCTCATCCTCAAACAGAAAAGCAGATTAGAGCACTAAAGTCTGTATGAACCTGTATTTCACATAGGCAGCTTCCCTATGTATCTTCTGACTGGATGTATCTACAGAATAGACAGCGATATTGTATGTGCCTACAACAACCAAAAATATACATACTAGCTACAAATATATGGCAGTGTTTTGTCTATTATGATGCAAAGCTTGTATTCTTTAAAGGGGTTGTTCACCTTTAACTTTACTCTTAGTAGAAGGTAGAGAGCGATATTCAGAAATTGCAATTGGTTTTTCAATTTTTATTATTTGTTTATGTGTTATTCAACAGCTCTGCCATTTGCAAATTCAGCAATCAGGTTGCGAGAATACAAAAACCCCTAGTAACCAAGCATTGCTTTCAATAAGCGACTGGGATAAGTATAGGAGAGAACCTGAATAGATAGAAGAGCAATAAAAAATAGAATTACAGAAATGTTTTAGCCTTACAGAGTATTTGTTTTTTAGATGAGGTCAGTGACCCCATTTGAGACCTGTAAAGACAAAAAGGCAAATAATTCAAAAACTATAAACAAAAATGTAAAAAAACGAAGACCAATTGAAAAGGTGCTTAGAATTAGCCATTTTATAACATACTAAAAGTTACGGTAAACCACACCTTTAACTAGAGGAGTTCACAAGGTTCTTTTTGCATATTGTATTTGCCCAATACCAACAGTAAAAGTTTGCCAGTGGGACTGCTTTTCATCAGCAAGGATTGGGAGTCTTATCAAGACAAAAAAATGGAAAAATGGATGGTGCAAAAGACAAGGTAAAATTTCAGAAAAACCTGTTTTAGTCAAAAGCATGAGCATAAATTAACCCATTAGTAGGACAATGAACACTACAAAAAGTTGTATGACCTGCAATGGCAAAGCCAGATTCTCAATTCAAATTTCCTATGTGTGTCACTAATTAGGGCACAGATATATGACAACATTCCTGCACAGACACCGGATGGAAGGCATCTAAGTCAGCTCATTGATGCCATTTTATTCGAATTCTTCCCATGAAGAACATCAACATCTGCACTTGTAGCATGTTCTATTTTTGTAGTTTTGACACGTTCTAAATAAACGAGAACGAAGAAACACACTAAACTCACAAAAATGCCCTTGCCGTTACAACAATGCATACAAGTTGCATCTCTGGAATCACTGGTCGAGAAGTATATGCAATGAGAAGAAAATGTTTTACTGGGTGAAAGGAAGTGGATTTACTGCTGGAGTCAGCTAAACTGATGTGCATTGGGGATCTCAAGGTGGAAGGTAAATTGATTCACTGCTGGAGCAATGGGGGCACTAAGTTATGTAGTGTAACAGCAAGCAAAATTAAAGAAAAATCAATGAAATTATATGGTGTTGGATTTGTTTTGCAGGTATGGATTTCAAGAGAAACCCAGATGTCCATCTCAATCATACTTTCCTTAGAAGATACTTTAAAAATATTGAAGCTATTGAGAAGAAGAAGGCAGGGCATGACTTCTACTGTGTTATTATATCGGAGGATTATTAGAAAAGTTCCATAAGAGCCAGATTCTGCAAGTTTGCAATTGTTGTTCTAAATGAGACTCTATATTGCTTGTGCATTATTGTAAACATTCAAAGCACAAGTAACAAGATCTCTGTGGGCCATTGTACCAACTGTTGTGAAATTACCTTTCACAATGACTATGCACCAGGCATTAACTCACATGAATGCTACATATCCCTACTGTGCTGACATTATATCCATTCTTCCACCTACTGAAGTGGAGGCATTGTGCTAAATGTACACCATGCGTTACCACAGCAGATATTGTGTTGTCCACGGGAAGCCTAGTTTTCTGTTTTTTATGGGCTGCACGGCCCAACCTCACTGAGCTTTTGTAGGAAGAGTTTCAACATAACACTAGATAAAACTGGCAGTTGTGCCAATAGAGAAAGTGTGGGTGTCACTTGGATAAATGATTATTTGATGAATGTAGACGTTGCAGAACAGAATAGTTATGAAATACTAAAAATGGTGAGAATTTGGAAGGGTATTACCTATCATTTCTGATTAATGTAACACTACCTTGGTGAATATTAGTATTAATTTAAAAAAAAACAACAACAACAACAAATAGGGTGATTTCAACATTTGAACACTAGAGTGCATTGCTTAGTATCAATTTCACAGGCAGGGCATAGAACATAGCATTCACAACTCTGCCTGACCTTTAATCTCTAACCCCATCTCTAAGAAACCAGCAAACTGCTTGTTATGCTCTACTCCTCATAGAAATCTACTTCTCAACATCTTAGAATTCAAGACTTAAGAATTTCCTAAATGTGCACTTGTTCTCTGGAATTCCCATTCGAGTTTCCTCAGACTTTCCTTCTGGCTTTAAGGGATCTCTTGAGATTTCTTTAGAAAAATTGGCTGCTTAGCATTTCCTCAGAATATGGCAGTACAGGGTATATGATATATGGCACTGCCACCTGCTATATGTAGTTTTCGGTGTTACAGCTCTCACATTGCCAACGTCTGAACATGCTCACGCCTAAACACCGCAGGGTTCCTCTTTACTCCCTGCATCAATCTGTTCTTGTATGCACTTTGTATGTTTGCTGTATACATCCCATCATACAGCTCTATGAAATACGTAAGAGCTTTGTCATCATTAGCACATCATTATAGATTCCCATGAGGTCAAAATACTGCTTTGTTTAAATAATTAAAAAATAAAGTGACATCTATATATATATATATACCACCAACGCCTTAAAAATGTCTTATACATGTATTTATATTAGATTTTTTAGCAGTAAACTGGGCTCATAATGTAATTGTCATATCTACTGTAAATAAATGTGGAGGGCATTTATTAAGCTATTTCAGTGTCCATTTATGAGGAGAGGGGAGAATAAAGAAACACTATTTAAATGCATTTTACTGAAAAGCTATAAGACAACACAAGGTGAATACACTGAAACGAGGTGAAGTTGAAGGAGATATTTGTAGGCACTCTAATTTACAGAGTATGCCCTTTAATGTCCCTCACTATTCTTTCTTCTGTTTTGACGGATATATAAGCTCTGAAGATATACAATGGGCTAGAAGAAAGCATAAAACGAGAGATGTTTTATTTATTAACCTATACAAAGTCTTGTAGCCATCTTCCAGATACTTTAAAAACAGGGAAACCGTTTCAGAAATTGAACAAACACAAAACAGGTGGATGAAAAGGTATTTGGAGAATAGCTTTTCTGTAATGAAAAGCTTCAATGGCCTCAATAGAGAGCTTGATGAATAACGCTATGGATTTTATTCCTACAAAAAAGAATGACAAGTAAACAGTTAGGCACAGAACATATTATTCAGTGCGTGTGCTCTCGCTTAAAAAAAATGTCATGTAAAGCTGATTTTATCCCCTAAACACACTAGTCCTGTTTGAACGACACTTCGAGGCCCATTTATCAAAAGTCGAATTTAGAATTCAAGTGAAATTTTTTTAAATTTCAATTTAATCACAATTCGACTGGGAGGTTAAGAAAAAATTTGAATGTTCGATTGAATGGTTCCGACACGAAAATCTGAATTGTATTTGATTCGTACGAATTGAATTTTTCTCCCGAAAAAAAAAACCTTGAATGTCAGGAAGGCTATTAACATCTCCAAATGGCTCAACTGACCTCTGCCATTGACTTGTAAATGAAATGGGAGGTTTCAGGTGGTGAATATTCTAAATAGGACTGTTTCCATGGTAATGGTGTAATAAATCTCACAATCGAATATACATTCAAATAGGGGGATTACAATTTGTATGTGTGAATTCTGGCACTTGAAATTTTGAATTCTAATTTACTATTCAAACCTTGATAAATCTGCCCCTTATGGTCTGTATTCGGAAATACTACAAAACAACAAGTGCTGGAGATTTTTTATCCTATAAACAAGCAATATTATGTACTAACTCTTAAATCACAAGGGGATAAGAAAATTCTCTGGAATGGATCCTTTTTGTGCAATAGTAACAGGTTATTCCCAAACGGTGTGGTCACAGAAAAATAAAAATCTGCTGTCACTAAGGGCATAGGGCATTACTTAAGCCCTCTGAAAAAAATTCATGTTACTTCCCCTATAAAATCACAGGTGACCACCTTCCCCTTCAACTCTTCTTGAGGGCCCTGTGCTCAACAATACCCCCACACATCTGAAGTGGCTATTTGGTTGCCAGGCTTAATTACCAAAGCAACAAGGCAGAAGCTTCGAAGTAGGAATAGCAGACCAACATGAATATGAATACGTGCATGAATAGAGAGAAAAGCAATAGAATTAAGATTTGTGTGTCCCACAGTGAATCAGTTCTTAAGGTTGCAGGAGTCACTGCCCTAACAACCAGATTCGATTTTCTGATGCAGGTTTGTAAGAAGCAGAACAACGCAAATAATTTGAACTCATCTCATACAAAATTTTAAAGAAAATGAAAGATTGAAATGCTCACTCAAAGCTTCACTTTAAGAGCAGTATTTTATGCAGTGTGTAGATTACCTGCGCCTTCTGCAGAATGATGCATGTGTGCTGGTATAACATTTGGTTTATAGTAGACGGCCTACTTTGTCTGCTGCAGTCCTCTCAAGCCAAACTGTTGCAGTAAAAATGCCCTTGACTGCTGGCAGCCACGTCTTGTTGCAGTTGGAAACACACTGCCATTAGCAAATGATGGCTCTGGATTGCATTTCACCCCACGGGACAAATCAATCACAGGGTGCCATGAACATTTCACTCAGATGAGTGAAGTCTGATCTCCTACTTGTTTTTCAGAAAGGTCATGGATTATGATAGTATAGGTTATTGTGTTATCTGTTTATTCGTCCTCTGTGTATTTATGTATATGATTATCTCTCCTGGGTCAAACTTCCACTGTATAAGATGCCAGCTTCTACTCAAAGGTCTACACACAGCGACTACAGAAAATGCAAATATGCAGTGAAGGAAGGATCAGCACAGAAATAAATGTTATCCTCCTGCTTTACAGTCCCATGTGATGGAACACAAACCAACAGGGTCGGACTGGGTGGCCAGGGGCTCACCAGAAAAAAGATAAACCTTAGACTCTCCAAAGTATTTGAACTTCTCTCCTCACTTAGTATCGTTATTCCCCTAGCACAGTGATCCCCAAACAGTAGCTCGCGAGCAACATGTTGCTCACCATCCCCATGGATTTTGTTTCCAGTGGCCTCAAAGCAGGTGCTTATTTTTGATTTCCAGGCTTGGAGGGTTTTGGTTGTATAAAAACCAGGTGTACTGCCAAACAGAACATCCTGTCAATCCACATAGGGGCTTCCGAATAGCCAATTACAGTACTTACTTGGTACCCCATGAAGTTTTTGCATGCCTGTGTTGCTCCCCAACTCTTTATTTTTGAATGTGGCTCATCGGGTAAAAAAAGGTTCAGGACCCCTGCCCTAGTGTATTTACTTTATATACTATAATGTATCCTTCAATATATTTTCCCCTTTGTTCCCATACAGAAATAAGTAATGACCATGAAAGTCTAAATGGTTAGAAGCAAGAGGGACCTCTGACACCTGAGCCCACCAGAGTTTTCCTGGTATTATTGAGGGGAAATATCAACAATCTACAATCTCATTTTTATGGTATCTTTCTTCACATGCTACAAAAAAAACTAGAAAGGCGTCTGTGCTATAGACTGTGGCAAACAGTTTGGTTTTCATTTGACCCATGCTTCAGTATTATCAGAGCAAACCAGCTGACCTCCTAGGCCATATCATTACAAGAGGTATATGTCTGGTCAAAAAGAAGGTTGTGCACAGTCTGAAAAACACTGCAATAAGACCTCCACAGAAGATACAGGGAAACAATTATATATTTGACGCTTAATATTTGCATTAGACACATACAAAGGAAAAATAAACATTAGTGTGTTTTTATCTATGGCGTATATTTAATATATACTTACCTTTGCTTGCAGTAGAATTCTAAGGACAATGGCACACTAGGAGATTTTGATTACAAGTGGTTTCAAGTGATACTTGCTGTGGGCAATGCAGGATGATTTGGGGCATTCTTATGTAGTGTATTTGAGTAAAGCATGGTGGGCTAACCTCCCTAAAATCTAGGCATTGGATCAAAAAAATAAATACAGGTATAGGACCTGTTATCAAGAATGTTTGGGACCTGGGGTTTTCTGAATAACAGATCTTTCCGTAATTTGGACCTTCAAACCTTAAGTCTTCTAGAAAATCATGTAAACATTAAATAAACCAATAATAGGTTGGGTTTGCTTCCAAAAAGGATTAATTATATCTTAGTTTGGATCAAGTACAAGGTACTGTTTTATTATTACTGACAAAAAGGAAATCATTTTAAAAACTTGGATTATTTGGATAAAATGGAGTCTATGGGAGACCGCCTTTCCATAATTCTGAGCTATCTGGATAATGGGTTTCTAGATAATGGATGCCATACCTGTATAAGGTGCACAGGCGAACAAGAACAAACAATGAACAATTTTAAAAAAGAAATTTAAGATCGTTATTACAAATTGCCACTTTGAATGAATTTTTTAACAAGCCAATCAAGATCGGCGAGCTGATGAGGACACGGCTCTCCCTGTTGTTGCAATTGCAAAACACCTGTCTCAACAAGAGAGGTATTGGGCATAACGTACTGTAATTATGATTTATGGGATGCAAGGTTAATAGACAAGAGAAGTAAAACCAGGTGTCGGCGGCTGGACAGAACAGCAATTTCTTTTGGAGATGTGTTTTGAAGCTTCTGTCAGCAAGCTGCTGTGCTCAGCGTGGCAAGAGGCTGAATTAACCCTGGAGCAAGCACAGCTTGCACTGTAGATAACCGTTCTATTGGTCAAGGACACATTCCTGCTTGGTTGTGTGCAGAGAAGAGGCATGATAAAGGAACAGAAGCCAACATCAGTAGTTAAATGGGGTTAAGAGAGCACAGTCTCTGCTGAATCCTATGCAGCTGGCTTGGGTACAGCATTCCATCAAACTGGCAGTAGCAGGGAAAAAAAAATCAGCTAGTATATCAAGCTCTGTAAAAAAAAAAAAAAAGTGCTCCTCCATGGAAAGCTAAGATATTTAAACTAGCTAAAACACGATCAGCTCATATTTAAATTGCAGCATATTAAAGTGCACCCAAGGGATTTATCTAAAACATCAGACTTCGGGTTTCTGCTTAAGTTTTAATCCAATACACAGACCTTTATCATGATACAAAACATTAACCACCACTGTTTAACAACATAAAATAAAGTCAAGGTATCTATTGGCTAGCAGAGCTATTGTTATTGTAGACTGCAAGTTACGGCTGTACTGAAATAATATCACTGCTATTGGATATTGCAGGTCTTATAAGACTGAAGACTCGTCCAGCGATTGAGATTAAGAGGAGTTAAATTATTTGTTACATAGTGATTATGAAGGTGTCTAGATAAATACGGGCTTCTTTAAACATTCTTTAAATATTTATAAGTGGACTTCTATATATATATGTCCTTTTATACACTTTGCCTATACACAAGGGGGATAGTTTATTTCTTCCTGGGGGGGGGTCAATTATTTTAGCAAGAGCAGCAATAATTCAGCAATTTCTTTTGGCTATGCGCCTACAACCTTGTATACACTGACTGAATTTGAACATTTAATAGACATTGTTTGGGTTGGATGTTGGACTTTATATCATCATGTCCCATCACAGCGGAAATATTAAAGGAGAACAAAATGTATAATCAATGGATGGTGTCTGCTACCCCAGGTAAGAGCTCTTGTATACTAAAAACTGCACCACCACAGGGGATTTTTTAGAAGCTCCTCACCAACATCTACTTCAGTTTCTTCCAGTTTCTCTTTGTTCAGACACATGTGCAATAGAGTGAAAAGCCATAGACGGCCATAGAGAAAAGAAGACAGTAGAGGAAGATGATCATGGCGAAAAAGCTCCTAGAGAAATATCCCAGGCTGGTGCAGTTTTCTGACAATGCTGTGCCAGTGGAGTAGGTTTTAAGTTAATGAAAATGGTAACGGCTTATTGTTTGATGGACAATATTACATGTAAGTAAGCAATGCTAAATGTAGCCACTCCCAGCTCACCATTTGTGTGTTGAGCATTCCCCAGACATTCCAGCATATTTTCCAAAATTGTAGACACCATCCCTTACTTCAAAAAAGTTAAAACAAGTCTTAACAGTTTTACTTATAAATAGGCAGAAGGGTCCAAAACCTAATGCATTTTAGGCTTAAACAATATGGCTTGCCTATGATCAAGGGCATCAGAGCATGAAACGCATTAGGTTTTTGATCCTTCTGCCTATAGACTATTGTTCTAACTTTTTTCTTGAGTATGGGCTGCTGTCCACATTTTTGGAAAATATGCTGGACAATATTACATGCAGACTACGAATACAAAGATTGGAAAAGATTGTCCCGAGCTAATCTTTTTTATAAGTATGTTATGAAGTACATGTTACACTGGAACACAGTTGGTTCCATTGATGACCTGTTCCTGTTTGGGAAGTTACTGAGAGTGAGTTAACACAATGAGTAGACATGCCTCTTTATGACTATGCAGATCAAAAAAACAAGAAAATAAATAAACTTAAGTGATTAAAACCAAGAAATCTCTCAATACAAATTCATACTAACATGAAAGATATACTGGCTTGGATACAAGCAGAGCTTTCACACCTATTAAATTGGTAGCAGTGCCTTTTTATTTTTCTTTCGCTCCAATGAACAGAATATCTGGTATAGAAGGCCTAATTGCCTCACAATGCAACACAATCCTGCAAGTGGATACCAATATTAATTGTACGAATTTCTAAAAAGCTAAAACTGTCTTTGAATGGAGGAATGTAGCTTTATAGAGACCTTTCAGGGGTCTGAAATAAAATATGTCTTCATTGTAATTTTTTACTTTAGCAAATATAGAAATTCTGTAGAATTATATCAGTTGTTTAAACCAAGGGGTATCCTACTTCTAGTTGATAAATAGCCGAGAATAAAACCAAAGAATGGCTCCTCACCAGATTTAACCAATGTATACTGGCTTTAGAACTTTGATAAAGTACTTACTTATGCTACACATCACAGAGAAATGGCAGATGCAACATTCCCTTCTGTTGTGTGAGCTCTAAAATATTGGAATAATTGCTATGTCTGATGTATGAGTGTAACATTTCTGTTAAAGAGAAAGTATTCAAGCACATGTTCCAATTAACTGGAGAGTGGCAAGCTGCCAACACCTAGATAACCTTAAGTAAGTCGCTGGTGGCTAATCTGGAATTCACAGAACTTTCTTTTTCATTGAAGCTATCATTCTTCAGCACCTCCAAATCACTTCAAAAGTGTCCACTGATATCAAAATATTAAGAGAACTTTTTTTAAAAAGGGTGATTCAACTTTAAGTTAACTTTTGAGATGTTATAGAATGGTCAATTTTAGGCAACAACACTTGGTATTCATTATTTATTTTGTGTAGTTGTCCAATTATTTGCCTTCTTCTTTTGAATATTCCCAGCTTTAAAATGGGGGTGGCTGACCCCATCTAGAAAACAAATGCTCTGTAAAACTACAAAATGTATTGTTTTTGCTACTTGATATGATGGTTCTCCCTGAGAGGTTCTGGTCTTAAAACACCTATGTCCATTGACCCTTAGGGCAAAAGATGAGTATTCAGCACAGTTTACTGGTCCTCAGTTCTGCTGTGATATTGATAGACACTTAGAATAATGGAGCAGTGTATCCACGTCTTCACCATTGAATAGACCCTGAGCTCTACATACTTTTTATGTTTTGTTTTAATGATCAATGTTTTCCTGCTGTGTCTTGTGGTAAACAGGGCTATCACTGAAACCGCTTTCACTTTCCAACTTCCTTTGTTTATAGCAAGCAGCTATGAAAGGAGGCCGAGGAATTACCAGCCCACTGAGGGGCCTCCTGTATAATATGCTCCATCTTATTTCAAATTTTGGCAAAGGCTGCAAGTGTGGAAGGAAGAGTTTTATTTTTAATTAACTCATTATCTCCTCAAACAAATCCTCCTGATTAAAGGAGGAGTAGTGAGGGGCAAATTTCAGTAAAATTTTCACCCGATCGACAATTTTTATACACACAACTATTTTGTCCAAATGCATTAAAGTCAATGGGTGTCCGAATAATTTAGATGGGCAACAATTTTTAAGTGCGCGACAATTTAGACAGATACCAAACTATTTTTTTTTGTTTCAGTGGATTTTGCGCCGCAAATCCATGCCTGCCAAATCTCTTCGCCCATCACTAAGGAAGAATGAGAGGTTGAGAGAGGCGGAGGGAATAAAAGTCAAAACAAAAAAAAAATCTAATAGTGCTTTATAATGGAATAAAAATGGATAAAACATGGTTTTGATTAAACAAAAACACATACTTTTACACACGGTATACTGTATTTATGGTGTTCATGTTTAATAACAGTTTTATATACTCCCCCTTTATTATCCATAACAGATTCTTTATTATAACTTGGAGCATATGCAGCTCCCAGAGCATATTTTCAGGCCAAACCTGGGCATTCTGAATCTTGATGAGTCATTAACACCCTAACCCAATAAAACAAGCAAAAATATGGTCTGCCAATTTGGCCACTCCTGAAAGAACCTACATCTTATTCGGACAATGTTTGGGTCCAAAATGAACCTCAAAATCAGTATGTGGTTGGGATGGCAGATTTCTATGGAGCTGGTGAGGGTCATATTGGCTTGTGTACATTGTCCTCTCCCAACAAGACTGCACAAGCGTCCAATGGTTTCAGCTCATTCCTTCCAAACAAAAGGAAAAAAACAAAAAGCTTTTCTTGCATTGTTGTGAAATGATGGAGAGTGGCACTTGTTTTTTGCTTTGACATTTTGCTTGTTTAATCATTGCTGCATCTACCAGCAATCAATTAGTCATAGTTTCAAAAAACAAATTCAAATGAATATGATACTGCTGATTTTAATCATTTTGCTTCTAAAGAAAAAGAACATCAAAAATAGAACAGCAACAGGGAAAGTAGCAAAGCCTTCTAATTAAGCCAGTGTTACTTTTGAGAATGTTTTACCTTTAAACAGGAAAATCTGGCTACATAGATACATACATATCAGCCATTTTCTTTAAAAAAACATTCTGCTATCAGAAAACAACAGCAAAAAAAGTAGAGCGAAGACAGAGCAACAAAGTTGGTACAGAAAGATGTTATTTCCCTTACAGCATCTTCCACTTATACGACAAGATGACATTCGTATTGCTATTTAGTGAGTGAGAAGCCGAAATGGATACCCAGAGGTGGAACACATTAAACAGTGTGAAATTTCATTGCGTATTTAAAAGGCCCCTCCTGGGAGTTTTATGTTGATAAACATTTCTTTGCATATAAACAGCCTGAGCGAGGAAAGGTTCTTTTTAATCTGAAGATGTTCTGTGGAAATTTAAGACACATCAGGCTGAGATCTTCAGCAAAAGAAGAACAGATGGTTTGCACAGCCTGTTAGGCTCTTCAGAAAAGCAACGGCAAAGGGTGGCGCGGAGGGTGTCACAGAGCAAATCATTAACTCACAAAGCATATGATGGTGCCCAGGTTAGCTTGTCTGACTTGCTACATTGAAAAAACACAACCTACAATTCCATTTAATAATCAGTTTAAAGCACAGTTAAAGGAACAGTAACACCAAAAAATGTAAGTGTTTTTAAGTAACGAAAATATCATGTACTGTTGCCCTGTGCTGGTAAAACTGATGTGTTTTCTTCAGAAACTCTACTATAGTTCATATAAACAAGCTGCTGTGTAGCAATGGTGGAAATTGAAAAACGGCTATATGGCACAGGTTAACTAATGGATAATAGATAACACCATGAGACAGACAGAGCTTATCTGCTATCTGCTGTGTAACTTGAGCTTTTTCTCCTTTGAATGGCTGCCCCCATTGCTACACAGCAGCTTATTTATATAAACAATAGAAGTGTTTCTGAAGCAAACACACCAGTTTTACAAGTGCAGGGCAACACTTCATTATATTTTCATTACTTTAAAACACTTTTATTTTTTGATGTTACTGTTCCTTTAAGAAAAACCTCTTCTAGTAAGTAGGTTATGTATATTCCTTTGACAGAATATTGGCCAAAGGATCATGGAGTTAAAACTTGCTTCTTGCTTTTTAAATTTGCTTTAGAAATCAAAAATTATGTAATATGTGCAATAAATGTTACAAGATTTCATTGTATCAATGATCCCCGACCAGTGGCTCGTGAGCAATGTGTTGGATGTTGCTCCCAGTGGCCTCAAAGCAGGTGCTTATTTTTGAATTCCTGGTTTGGAGGCACGTTTTAGTTGCATAAAAAACAGGTGTACTGCCAAATAGAGCCTCCTGTAGGCTGACAGTCAACATAGGGGCTGCACCACCCAGGAACAAATTCCATGTTTGCATTACTCCACAACTCTTTTACATGTGCATGTTCTTAAGGTTGCACATAGCTCCAAATTATTATTATTCTTTATATACATAAATATATGTATCCAAATAATCAATAGGATAGTTGCAAATTTTTAAACAAATTGCCTGGTTTCTTTACTCAGAAATAAGTGTTCTTTTTAGTGTCACTGTGGCATGTTCATGTGCCAAAACTACTGAATTTGCTAGTGCTCAAAAATTGGGTGCGTCTTCCAGCTTTAAAGTGGGAAGGTTGCAATTCTTCCAATGTATTGCATATTTTCTTTTTAGCAAATAAAGTCCACTGCGCCTATTGACTAAGCCTGCTGTAGGCATTCTGGAACTACCATCACATTCAGGATGGTGGTAGGTCCAGGGTCCCCCAGTTCACCTGCACACAATCCAGCATAAGAAGCTGGACAGATGCAAAAGGGTTAAAGGAGAACTAAAGCTTAACTAAAATAGTCGCTAGAAATGTTGTACTTGATGTTTTGTGCTTCTTTACCAGCCCAAGGCAACCACAGCCCATTAGCAGTAAAGTTATGTGTCTCCAAAGATGCCCCAGTAGCTCCCCATCTTCTTTTCTGCTGATTCACTGCACATGGTCTGTGCTGCTGTCACTTACTGAGCTTTGGGACACACTAACAATATACAGTACACATAAAACAGAAATGTCACAATATAAGACTGATTAGTAATTAATACAGATAATTACATGGCAGCACAGAAACCAGTGCAATTAGCATCAGAATTTAATAATCAGCCCTGTAGCATCAGCTTATATTACAGACCAATCTCATTTTCTGCTTGATAATTTGTGACAACCCTAAGCTTAGCTTCTCAACAGCTGCTCAGAGCCCACAGACACTTTCCAAGGTGGTGACCCCCTGTGACAAGTTTGTCCTGGGTCATTGCTGCTATATAGAAGCTGAAACTTTAGGCAGGTCAATAAGTTCAGTATATAAAATGTCATTTTTGTCCACATTCATTTTTATGGTTTAGTTCTGCTTTAGGCATGTTTAGACACAAGTACCTTTAATGAATGGGGTCAATATGCAATACAGAGCCTACACTTGCGGTCATAAATGACCCCTTTTACATCATTCACTGCCCCAATAAAGCTTACAACCCCCATATGTAGTAAAGTCACACACTAAGGGCCCCAGATTCAAAACCTATAGTAGCACAAAAATAGGTGGAGTATCCACCATATTTGTAGCTGATGAATCCTTAATTGGTAACCAAAGAAAATAAACCAATCAAGACCAGCAAGGCAGTTATACCCAACTATGTCTCAAGAGTACAAAATGATAGCGCCCAGCACACTGCTGAAACCAAAAGAGTGGTTGTTGTCCAAAATTATAAAGTTCTATGTCACTGTGTCTGCATTCTAAAAAATGTTTGTATAGCAAATGCGTTGTATCATTTTATTTTTTTTTTTTTGCATAAAATTCCTTAAAGATGGTGTCGAGACAGTATAATCATTAATATGGTTTGTAAAACACCAACTCTTTGGGAATCCGACGGCTGAATTTTACTCTCAGGAAAAATAGTATCTGGTATAGCCTGATTTGTGCTTTCCATTTTAACTTGCCAGCCTTTTTACATTTCAACTGTATAGCCACTGATTTTCTCTCCTCCAGCTTTCAGGGGATAGTCGCAGATGTGTAGATCTATCTCATGAGCTCAAGCAAAAAATGAAATTTACACTTGACTGCTTTTCCCGGCAGCATGAAGGAGCCTATGTAATAGAAGCAAAATAGGGTCCCAGATAGAGGATCGAAAAAGCATTACAAAATGAAGTAAGATTCCCATGCCATCATGCCAATTTGACTCAGCAACTTCATATCATGCAAAAGGCAGTGTAATGTAGTGTTATAAAGTGTTCGACTACCACGGCTTCGCTCAGCTTAAGACTAGACTAGCTTATATATATCTATCTATCTATATATCTATCTATATATATCTATCTATATATATCTATCTATATATATATATATATATCTATATCTATATCTATATCTATATCTATATCTATATCTATATCTATATCTATATCTATATATATAGGAACATGTGAGTAGTTTAATAAATTCATCAGATCCGTGAGTGCCTCCATTTTCTATAATTATTGAGATACGTTGGGAGATATACCCGGGATTTGGCAGGATATTGGGTGAGTGGCGATATATATGATCTTTCTGTAATTTGGAGCTTTCTGGATAATGGATTTTCAGTTAAATATTAAATAAACCCAATAGGATTGTTTTGTCTCCCATATGGATACAAGCAGCTTGGTTAGGATCAAGTACAAGGTATTGCAAAAGTAATCACTCCTCTGGCAAAGACAGGCTCGTTAATAAATTGGCTTATTTTACATTTTTTCAAAAGTCAGCTCAACTAGGGAATTGAATAGAATATGAAAGAAAGACACAGCTTTTAACATCAATTATATTTACAAATAATGTTAACCACTGCAAATGTATAAAAAAGAGATATTGGAAAGTGGTTATATTTTCTTTTGTTGTTAAAAAATGTTATGTTTGGGTTTTATACAATTTAATATGAAGGAAGCAGCTTAATGGACTAGCAAAAAATTATTTTCCAAAAGTAGCAGAAAAACAACTAAATTAAAAAATTACAAAGCACTCTAATAAATACTTAAATTTACTATTCTTGTCACCAGTCAAGCATTTTGGATCGAATAAAAACCACACACTTGTCTTCTTCCAAGGACTATCAAGGGACAGTGAAACTAGCGAGTAGAAACAGAAGAGAAGCCCACAGACTTACTTGGACCAGGAAACTCCAATTCAACAAAGGGCATAATTCAAGGAAGAGACATGTCCTATATATTTTACTGCTCCCACTTGGCTTCCTACAAAGTCGTCACTGGTTGCACTAGGTGAATGAAATATTGAAAAGATATTTGAAAAGGATGAGATAGGGTGTGCAAAAAAAGAAGAAAAAAAGGTTTGGAGGCAATTTATACCATCGAATTCCTTTCTAGTTTAGGAAACCAATTTTCCACAGGATCGGTAAGGGGATAACTACTGTCTAATTAAGTCGATTTCAATACAAACAAGAGAGAGATGTCCAATAACGTTCGACAATGTGAAATATCACTGCCTCATTAAGAAGCAGAAGAACTTAAAAGTGCAAAAGAAGCTGTTAATGTGGCCATTTATTCTATTCACTAATATTATTTACGAACATCTGTTACACGAGCAATACAGGTATGGGATCCGTTATTAGGAAACCTGTAATCCAAAAAGCTCAGGATTACGAAAAAGCGCTCTTCCATAGACTCTTCTATCCCAATCCAAATTTTTAAAACTGATTTTTTTTTCTCTTTGTAATAATAAAACAGTATCTTGTACTTGATCCAAACAGATATAATTAGTCCTTATTGGAAGCAAAACCAGCCTAAGAATTTAAGAATTTAGGGTTGGCAAAGAGGGGTTCTCTCATATTTCAATGCCTTTCTTGCCTTACCTTAGTTTGCATCAGGGGTAAGAATAAACAAATAAAAATGAATGGGTTCTTAAAATGTAATGTAAAGAATATGTTCCTTGCTACTGAACACTAATTTACTATTATTAACATGTATTTGTAGAGCGCCAATGCTCTAATGCAACGTTACCAGCAGTGGCCACTACACACTGAGCAAAAATGGCAACACTATGTACTACAATCAATCATGTGCTAAATTTCCCTCACTGAGACATGTCAACACAAGCACGCACATTATAACCCTACAGTGCACTCAATTTATCATCTGTTTATCAAACCTAAATGGGTAAAAGTGCTGGCGTTGACTATAAGTACAATGGTTTATCAGAACAAAGCAGTACAAAAACAAGGCTCTATAAAGCTTCTAATTTCTACTGGGGTAAAACAATAAGAAACAACACATTTTGTTCTTTATACACAGCTGATATCCACACTGTTCCCAATATACTTTAATTTAGAATATTTATCCTCATGCACCTTAAATATTAGGCATACGGAGAAATGTTCTTTGGCACACACTCCTTCCTATGCAAATCAGGTTGGGTACATACAGAACATCTGCAAAACAGTCAGGTTTAAGGTGTAAAGTCTCGAATATCATGATTGTGTGGGCAGTTTTTGGGTATTGTGCCTGGATACCGGGTTAAAGTGCAGTATCTAATACTCTCCCCAAGGAAAAAGAGTATTTTTTTTCCCCTGGTCTAGTTGAGGACCTGCTGAATGGTGTCCCTTCCAATTTTGAGGTGGGTCAATAAGAAAGTTGACCAACTGTTGTAGGGTTGGGTAGCAGGTCTAGAGAAAGGGCATAGCGGGGAGGTGGGTCTGGCTGCAGGTATTGGGTCACTTGGCATGGAAATGGAATTCTCCCCCTGATCTGGTTGTACTGAAAGTCATTAGACAGCTTGAAGATCCAGTGCCTGGACCAACTGCCACCCTGCCCAAATCAAGTTTTTTTCCCTTCCTCTGGCTCAACTAGAAGTTAGTCAGGTGTCTTTTGAATCCCAGTCCAGACCTGCTTACAACTATTAGAGGAAGGTTGTGTTGCAAGTTAAGGGCGTATGTTCAGAAAATATTCAAAATAGTAGAGCGTTGTGCTCCTGAAAGAGTCCAGAAAGATGTGATGTTTTTCATTTAAAAGGGAAACTTAACCTATTGCCCTATTCATGAGAAGTGTTAAATATAAGAGAGGGTATGCTGTCCACAAAACAACTTCTCTTTATTTATTTACATTTATTTACACACCACTTGCCAACAGGCCTCTTAAAACTTTAAGGGGGGAAAAATGAAACATTCAAAAGCAGAATGGTAAAAGGCTAACACATAATAAAAATAAAATAAGAGTAAAAACGCTTGCGTGCCAGTAGACTATAAAAACGAATGTTTAAATGGCTACAAGGTTCCCATAGCTGCTCACAGAGTGAAACAGACAAATCAACAATATACAAGTAGGTAATGGCACTGTGAATAGTTATTTCCGCTACACCCCTCTAAGAAGAGAATTACAGAGAAGTGCATATGTTAGCCAGCATCCTAAAGGCGGCAGATAAAGATGGGGATTTATCTTGCTGCCTGCCTCCAGCAATGCTCTTACAGCTAGATAAGTAATGATCATAGCTTCCCACCACAAATGCACTGCTCAGCAGGCAATATCTGTTATTAAAGTCCCTGTTGCTGCAAACCACTGCCTTCTGCTGAAACAAATAAGGACCATTATGCCGTCAAACAGCTCAGCCAAAGACAGATTCTGCGCTTTTACATCAAGACCAGGCTGTGCTTGGTATTCTATTCCGGATGAGATTTGTAAGCACTAATAACGGGCAGCAGCACTTTGTACGTAACTTAAACACATTTACCAAACATTTCAGTTGTTTTAAGTATCTCTGTATTTGAGGTGTTGCTAATAAAAACAAAAAACAGTACTTAAAAGAGAAGGAAAGGCTAACATTAAGTAAGCATTATCAGAAATGTTTATATGAATACACCAGTAAATCCTCAAAGTAATGTTGCTCTGAGTCCTCTGTCAAAAGAAACACTGCATTTCTTTCCTTCTATTGTGTATACATGGGCTTCTGTATCAGACTTTGTTCTTTCAGCTTAAACTTCCAGGGCTTGGGCATGCTCAGCATGCTCCTCTCTACCTATCCTCCTCCCTGCTGTAATCTGAGCCCAGTGCTATGAGCAAGCAGAAAGAGACTCAGGCAGGAAGCAATGTCACACCAAACTAATATGGCAGCTGCTATCCTAAACAAAGAGAGCTTCTTGAGCTGTTTACTCAGGTATTGTAAAGCATTCTGCAGAATAAATATACTGTATATATAGTGTTATGCACTATTGTGGCTAATCTATTTGCAATAAACTGCTTTGGTAGTTTTGTTTCTCCTTTAAAGGAGAAGGAAAGACTTTGTGCACTTGGGGGTGCCAAATGTTAGGCACCCCCAAGTGATTGTATTGACTTACCTGAAATCCCGGGCCAGTGCTCCTATAAGCATAAATCTGCACCGCCCTGGGGTTATACCAGTGAGCACCATAGAGCGATCCTCTTCTGGCGGCTGCACATGCGCAGTAGAACGAAAAGCCAAACTAAAAAGTTGACTATTTCATTCAACTGCGCATGCGTTTGCCCGGGGGAAATTTGAAGAAAGACGAAGCATTCCAATGCCCTACTGAGGCTACTGAAGTGATCTATGCATCATTTGTGTGCTGTCTGTTTGCTGAATGTTTCCCCCATATATACTTGGAGTCATTCATGTTGTGTCAGGGTTAATTATAAATTACACGATTTCTTCTCAATTTCAGACTTATGTGATGTCTTGTGACCCAGAACAAACTGTACAAGCCCTGTAATGTTTCTATTGACTGCGCAGACTGCTCCTCTTATGTTGCCAGCTTTACCATATGCAGTCTGTCACTATTCTGATGCCTGTGTTCCTCTATACAAAGCCAATGCTTCTTCTCTCTCTTTGGGCAATGTTCCCAAATTATCCATACCATAATGGAGCACTTAATCTGGGGTAAGAACCTTTGAAATGGTCAGCCTATAAACACCCTAAAACTGCCACGGGTCAGCTGTCCTATAGTTAATTAAGACAGCTGCAGTACGCTGAACAAGTGCTCCACCAGGCACAAATGCCGCATATATCCCAACAAAGATATAATTAATCTGTATTGGAAGCAAAAGCAGCCTAAAGGGTTATTAATTGTTTGCATGATTTTCTAGTAGACTTAAGGTATGAAGATCCAAATTACGGAAAGATTCGTTATCCGGAAATCCCCAGGTCCCGAGCATTCTGCATAACAGGTCCCATACCTGTGATAGTTTTATTAATCAAGCTTTTTGAGATCTTTACGAGCATGTTTAAAGGGGAAGTAAAGTTTAAAATAGAATAAGGCTAGAAATGCTATATTTTGTATACTAAACATAAACATGCACCACAAGCCTAATCAAACAAATGATTTATGCTTTGAAAGTTGGCCACAGGGGGTCACCTTCTTATAACTTTGTTAAACATCTTTGCAAGACCAAGACTGTGCACATGCTCTGGGATGCTTAGGCTGATTAATAATCAGAATAGGCAGACTGTGCTGGGTCCTGTGTTGTCACGTAATCTAATGTGGATTTTATCATTTTTGTATTATCATCATTATCATTAATAAAAATTTTGATTAATTAGTTAAAATGGAGTCTAGCCTTTCTGTAATTTTCGAACTTTCTGGATAACGGGTTTCTGTATAATGAACCTGGAAATAAAAAGTTATTAAACAAATGGTGATAGTTATGTTAGCTTTGTGTAAAAGATTTTTAAAATGTGACCACATGACCACATATCAATTTTATGCCATTAATGTGATCCGTGCATTTTCTACCAGTATGTTGCATCATTTTATTAAACATATACTGTATATATACAGTATATATATATATATACTAATGTATAATTAGTTACTGCTGTTTCACAATGGACCATTCCTCTTACCACTTACACCTCGATGCACCAGGCTACAAGGTTTAGTTATTCTTTAAAATGGAGCTTTCTGGATAATTGGTTTTTAATTGTATGCCCTGATTTTATGTCTTGTATTTTATCTGAATCAAAACCCTACAAGGCTTGTGTGCTAGGTCCATTTTAAAATGAAAAACCTTAGCATCAAAGCTAAAACACTGATCAATTTCAAACTCAAAGGTTATCACAATCTGTCAGTCATGAACCCTATAGACTTTACAGCTGTTTTAAAAAAAGACTATAACAGTGTCTCCCCAGGAATGTATTCCTTTAATAGCATGGAGACCAAAGAAATTGGCTTTTGATTGTGTGTTAGATTATGAAAAATGTTAAAACTGTTCATTTAAAGCACAGCTCATCAACTTTATCATCAGAACCCTCCCGAAGAACTGATATTGTGCAATTTGTCCCTTTAGAACTAATCCAAGACATGCTGTGAATGGTACTTTTTACATCCTCTGCTCCACACAAGCTACAGGCTTACCAGATCATGAAATTATGTTGATACTGATTTTAAGAAAGCAATTAGCAGCGCAGCACTGACTGTAGAGAAATCTAAAAGGAAGTACATAATAAGCAAACATTGTGCAGGCTGTTGTATTATCAGTTCTGTTCAGATTGGTTTCAATCAAGTTTTATAGTACAAGTATGGTATGGGGTCACTTAGACACCTGAGGGTTTTCCAAGACAGACAGTGGATGGATGGAACGATAGATGGATGGAAGGAACGATGGATGGAGCAAACAATAAAAAGATGGAACGATGGATGGAACGATGGATGGTATGATGGATGGAGCGAACAATAGATGGAAGGAATGATCGATGGATGGAGCGAACGATAGATAGATGGAAGGAATGATAGATGGAAGGAATGATAGATGGAACGATAGATGGATGGATGGATGGATGGAACGAACGATGGATGGATGGAACGAACAAAATAGATGGATGGAACGAACGATAGATGGATGGAATGTACGTACGTACGAACGATAGATGGATGGATGGAACAAACGAACGATAGATGGATGGAACAAACGAACGATAGATAGATGGATGGATGGATGGATGGAAATATTGCCTACCCCGCCTCTATGCCTAGGCATGGGGGGGGGGCAAACAATTACTTTCACTTTCCATTCAGCACTTCCTAGATGTCACCGCTCTCCCTACATTCCCCGAGCTCTCTTAATGATTTAATTGTGTAACCAGTGCATGAGGATGGACATTGGGTCCCTGTCCCCTGGTGCACAAACAAGATTCTGAGATGATACAAGGCTTGCCTTAATAACAGTGTCCACAAAATGGCTCCTTCCTGGTTGCTATAATTATGAGTTCCCAGACTGACGGAAACAAGATTCAAATAATTTATACAGTGTAATTAAAGTTCATTTTGCTTGACTAACATGATGAAATAGGATTTGGAATAATTTTGTTGAGGCGACGGGTCCCCTTTAAAGTGTTTTATACATACATTACTTATATATTGCAGATGTCGGACCTACTATCAAGAATGTTCAGGGACCCGGGGGGGTTCCAGATAACAGATCTTTCTGTAATTTGGATCTTCATTTCTTAAGTCTAAGTCCTGCAGCCATTACAAAAACATAAAACCAAAAGGTTGGTTTTGCTTCATACAAGGATTAATTATATCTTAGTTGGGATCAAGTACAAGGTACTGTTTTATTATTAAAGAGAAAAAGGAAATTATTTTTAAAAATTTGGGTAATTTAGATGAAAAAATCTATGGGAGACATGCACTAGTTCAACTGGAGCACGCTCAGTGACCTTCGACTGTGCAGTAGAAATAATCAAAGATGGCACATACGTTTATTTGTTTAAGATGCGATGTGTACACAGCCCTGACAAATGTCAGCATGGAAACAGAAATATCAACATCCCGTTCAGAACGGAGAGTCGTTTTCTAAGAACTAAACTGCGCCTGGATGAAATGAATGGCCGCTGAAATCAATAACTGGGCTTCACTTGCTATATTGCTATAGTGAGTCATAAAATTCAACTTGTAGCACATCCCGTTGTCTCTTGGTGTTAAAGAGCTTATTCGTTCCCAGGGGAGTGGTATGGTATATCAGTGCTCAACACTTCTGTCGACTTAAACCACATCGAAGTGTCAGGCGTCAGACATTGCCAAGACTTAAAGCACAGGTCAAAATGAAAGAAAATACACTTATAGGCATGTCTTCTAAACCTAACCATTGTATCTCTCTCATTACAGGATATTGTTTAAAGGTAAATAAGATCAATGTGTTGGGCAAATATAAATGTTATAGGAGGAGGAAACAGGCATGGCCTTCGCGACTATCATGATTTTTCAATAACCTCTAAATAAAGTTTAAATCACTTAATAAACTTACAATAAAATATTTTAATATGGGAATGGGAAGAACTTACATAGCAATGCCAGCTATAAGTTATATGTTGGATGATACCATTTTTATGCTTTAGTGAAAGGGGGCCTGACTGATGTTTGGGTGAAACAAATCAACTTTTTTTTTTTTTTCTTTATTTATTGTGTTTTTCCAACAAATACATACATGCATCTTCATATACTTCTCTAAGGAGTAAGACAAGTCAACTTTCTTGAAGGGAACCTGTCCTCCAGACAAAAAGTGGTGTAATTAAAATCCTTTGCAAATAAAAAAAGAAAGAATTTGGGTTTCATGTTTTATTAAAACATCTATGCTTGTTAGAAATGTAATTAAAGCTCAGAGCCTTCAATCATATAAATTGTCAAATTTTGATTACCCCTCCATAGATTGTAATGTACATGGCGCAAGAGCTAAAAGTGCCAAATGTAATTCTGGATACAGTACTTTAAACTACAGGTATGGGATCTGTTATGTAAAAAGATTTGAATTACAGAAATGCCATCTCCCAAAGACTCCAATGAAAGGAGCTCTTCACTTTTAAATTAACTTTTAAGTATGATGTAGAGAGTGATATTCTGAGACCCTATGCTATTGGTTTTAATTTTTTATTACATCTGGTTTTTGAGTTATTTCGCTTTTTACTCAGCAGCTCTCCAGTTTGCAATTTCAGCAATCTAGTTGCTAGGGTCCAAATTACCCTAGCAACCATGCATTGACTGAAATATGAATAGGAGATGCCTGAATAGAAAGATAAGTGATAAAAAGTAGCAATAACAATAAATGTGTGTCCTTACCTTTTGTTTTTTAGATGGGGTCAGTGAGCCCCATTTGAAAGCTGGAAAGTGTCAGAAGGAAAAGGCAAATAACTCAAAAAGTATAACATATAAATAATAAAGACTAATTGCAAAGTTACTAGGAATTGGACATAATATAACATAAGTTACCTCAAAGGTGAACCACCCCTTAAATTCAATTTTAACTGCTTCCATTTCATCGGATGATCCACAATTTTAAAAATATTTCCTTTTTCTCTGCAATAATAAAACAGTACCTTGTACTTGATCCCACCGAATACATAATTAATCCTTATTGGAAGCAAAAGCAGCCTATTGGGTTTATTTTTTAATTATTACATGACTTTATAGTAGACTTAAGGAATGAAGATCCAAATTACCAGGAAAAAAATTACTGTTATCCGGAAAAGCCTGGGTCCTGAGCATTCTGGATACCAGATCCCATACCTTTATGAATTTGAGCAAAGAAAAAGAGAAAATATATATTATATTATAGAGAGATAGATTGATAGATAGATAGATAGATAGATAGATAGATAGATAGATAGATAGATAGATAGATAGATAGATAGATAGATAGATAGATAGATAGATAGATAGAGAAAGAGGTAGCGCAAAAGAGGTAGCGCGAAAGAGGTAGAGCGAAAGAGAGATAGATAGATCGATAGATAGATGGATAGATCGATAGATAGATGTTAATGAATTCTGCATATGACTGATTTGTTGGCCCACTTACAGCAACCCAAAACAAACAAACTGCAATGATGCCTCTTAACTGATCAGGAAGAAACAAACATTCAGGGGCCGATTCACTGAATTCGAGTGAAGGGTTCGAATTTAAAAAAAATCAAATTTCGAAGTTTTTTTGGGCTACTTCGACCATCGACTACGAAAATCGAACGATCGAACTAAAAATCGTTCGACTATTCGACCATTCGATAGTCGAAGTACTGTCTCTTTAAAAAAAACTTCGATCCCCTACTTCGGCAGCTAAAAGCTACCGAAGTCAATGTTAGCCTATGGGGAAGGTCCCCATAGGCTTGCCTGTGATTTTTTTGATCGAAGGATTTTCCTTCGATCGTTAGATTAAAATCCTTCGAAACGTTCGATTCGAAGGATTTAATCGTTCGATCGAATGAAAAATCCTTTGATCGATCGATCGCAGGATTTGCGCAAAATCGTTCGACTTCGATATTCGAAGTCGAACGATTTTAGTTCCTAGTCGAATATCGAGGGTTAATTAACCATCGATATTCGACCCTTCGTGAATCGGCCCCTCACATTTTTATAAAACAGTAACAAACTTTGGGATTAAATCAAATCAGATCTGAAGGGATTTGTGACCGATTTAATCCGTCATTCAATAGTGGGCTCGTTAACACAGCCATCTTAATTGGCGTTTCATGCGTGTATTGTCTCTCTGTAACAGCCAAGGTATAATTACGTCAAAGAAACCAATGTTCATGGCTTCATTTGGAATTGGTTTTATTCACAGTAACCAGAATAGGCGCAGATGTCGAATGGCATTGCACTCCATATAAAACAAAATCTCCCCACCAAACCCAGAAAAAAAACCTGACTGTATATTTTACAATATGCTTTGTTTTCATTGGAGGACAATATTTCAAATCTGAAAGCTGAAGCAACTCATTCAGATTTTCCCTTTCAAATGAACAGCTGTGTTGAAGCTCCAGCCCCCTTTGTTTAAGCATACAGAGCCCGGAAAAGGACAGAACAAAGCGCCACTTTGTAAACACTTGATTACCGAGAAAGCTACTGTGTTTATGAAAGGCAGAAATGTAGGGGGGGGGCAAAGGGGTCTCATTTTCTTTTCTCCTTCTTTAGAGAAACAAGATAAATTAAAAGGAAAATAAAACGCAATAGAAATCTGCATCTCTATTAAGATGAATGCCAGTTTAGACTCTTGTTTGGAGTAAGTTGTAAAAACAAACCCCATTTTCCAAATTAAAAGAAAGAGCAGGTTGCTTTGAATACGAGCCATTTACACTAAGTGTTCCCATTCAGAAAAAAAATTAAAAAAAAAAATCTATCTATCACTTACTCCTCAATCCACTCGTGGGTGCTTGGTCAAATATCACATGTATTTTTCAAAATGGACCAGTACTCCAAGGGGCAAATTCACTAACCTGCAGAGTTGCGCTAGCCTTCGCCGCACTTCGCCAGGGCGCCGCTAATTCACTAAAATCCGAAGCTGCGCTCAGGGAGGCAAAGGTAGCGAAGTTGCGCTAGTGTTAAAGTACAATGGACGTATATGTAACAGCAAATACATTACACAAGCCTGGGAAAGCTTCATAAAATAAAATAGAGTTGTTATATTGCCCTACACATGTGCCCACTGTATAGTTTAAGTGCCATATGTTAGGAAATGTAGGGGGGGAAGGAGGGTACCCCCAAAAAAATTTAATATCTTTTTCAGCCTATCACCCTCAAAAAAGGAATACACGCCAGCATTTTTTGGGACTTCGAAAAAATGTAAACTTTTTTTGAAGCAAGCCCTATCTACTCTATTGCACTTCGCCTGGTCTGAGGTGGCCACGGCAAGTATGGCGCAAGAGGTAACGTTCAGTAAAATACGCAAGTTAGTGAATTAGTGTAGTGACGTCCCTTCGCCATAGCGTAACTTCGCCTGGTGAAAGGGTGCGAAGTAGCGCTAGAGTAGGTCCACTTCGCTAGCGAATTTAGGCCAGCACCCGTTAGTAAATCGGCGAAGTAACGAAATGACGTCACGCTGTCGAATTTGCCAGGTCTGTGCCGATGTACAGACCTTTACTGTTAAAGGGATGAGGATGCCTAGGGCTGTTAAAAAACCCCATAACATAATGTACCACATTTCTACAATACATCTTTAAGCTATAGGTCTCTTAATCGAACAATTTTAAAATAATATTGAAGCACGATGATTGTACAAGATGTTTGTATCCATTTTTATGACAAAGTCAAGTTCATGTCAAGATAAATGTGGCTTCACAGAAGCCTTTGACCATTCATTCGCTATCTTCACAAGTAATATGCTCATCTCCGGATTGGTTTTTGTGGCTTAGGTTATGGTATGAAGAAAATCTGAGATATTGGTATTTAGCTATATTTTAGCACAAACAGCATTAATAATAATGAAGCAATAGGAGACGAGTTTGCAGTAGAGGAGCCCAGGTGAAGAAAAGCACACATTGCCTGCCATTCATCTATAAGGCAACTTAAAGGGGAACTATCGCGAAAATGAAAATTTAATATAAGCTTTATCACACTGAAATAAGACATTTTCTGAATATAATAAATTAAAAATTCTATACTGTTTCTGAATTCTAAAGTTTATCTTCACTATTCCTCTCTCAGCATCTGTTTCTCTTCATTCTCTCGTCATGCAGCAGTTGGGTGTCACATATTCATTGACAGCCAGATCCAATATATCTTATAGGGGGCTCCTTTTGCCTATAAGATGTTTTAGAGCTCACTCTATTAAAATCCTACATGCAGGATTTGTGCAAAAGGCAGATATTTTGTTCGATTTTGTTTGTACTGGAATCAGTTATTTGAACGAGATCTAATTAATCTACTAGGAAAGGAGCCCCCCTATAAAATATATTGCATCTAACGGTCAATGAATACGTGACACCCAACTGCTGCATGAAGACAGAATGAAGAGAAACAGATGCTGAGAGAGGGATAATGAAGATAAACTTGATTATTTCAGAAATAATGCAGAATAGTTAATTGATTGTATTTAGAAAGTTTCTTATTTCAGTATGATGAAGCTTATATTAAATTTTAATTTTCCCCTTTAAGTGTTAACCTGACACTGGGAGAAACTGTAGATCTTGGCCACCACTGCTTGTGTACATGTTAATGCAACTTTAGGCAATGATTAGAGTGTGTATATAATTACTGAAGCCAAGTCAGAGCAAATAACAGGTTATTTCTCCGCCTTGGATATAATGCCTTCGCCTCCCTGCGCCACCATCTCTTTTTTTTCAAAGCCTTGGGCACAGTAATCAAATGTGATAGCTTTAACTAGCAATTCAAGATCATGCCACTTCTCCTTATAACTCTACAACCTTATCATTATTTATAGGATTCTTAAGAAAAACCTGTCATACCACACAAACCTGTACAATATCAACAGACTCCCAAACCAAGGCTGCATACCCCACTCCAGCCATTCTGCGCAATAACCTGTATAACTATCAAACATGCCTTTTAAACATATTTTTAATGAATAGTGTGTGTTGCTGTGATCGCCTTTTCACAGAGCTGCTTGACAAATGACATGGCAATATATTCTTGTGAAGGAAAGACTCTTGAGCTTGATTATACATGAAAGTGTTCTGCATGACATTTCAAATACAGGAAGCTTATAAGATGTTATATTTTATATCTGGGTGACCTTTAAAGGCCTTGAATCCATGGATCTTTTCAGTGATATGAATGGTCCACAGAAAAATAACCATTACAGACGTGGCATAGGGGTACAAACTTGAACCCCAATAGAAAATAGCATACACCACTACATTTCATAAAGCACCTCCATCCATAATCCTAAATATATATCCATAGTGTGGGAAGCCTTTTCACCCAAAGTGCAGTATATAAATGAAGAGAAGCACGGAAATCCTAATTGCTTATATCAAGAGAACATGCAGGAAACTCATGAATATAAACATTTTTATATCTTTATGGATAGATATTCAGACACAAGAAAGCTGCTGCTAGTAATATATATATTTATCATTGCATCTAATGACAGACCTTCATTGGATTCAGACATTGCTGAGCATGCCGCTGCATTGATGGTCATGTTTATTAGGGATGCACCGAATCAACTATTTGGGATTCTGCTGAACCCCTGTATTATTCGCAAAAGATTTGGCCGAATACTGAACCGAAAACGCATATACAAATTCAGGGTAGGAAAATATTTTTTATTTCCTTGTTTTGTGACAAAAAGTCACGGGATTTCCCTGCCCTCCCCTAATTTTCATATGCATATTAGGATTCGGTTCGGCCAGGCAGAAGAATTCGGCTGAATTTGAAAACTGCCGAAAAAGGCAGATTCCTGGATTCGAAGCATCCCTAATGTATATATATATAGAATATAGTATAGTGTATGTTATAGAACGATCCCTGGACAAGGGCAGGCTCTGGTCCATGTAAGGGTTTAAAATGATCCACTTGTCAGTGTTTGACAAAGGGGTATGGCCCTAAAACGTTGCACTTTCACATTCAGGGGGTTATTTAAGGTACTAGTTGCGTTTTTCACAAAAATGTAAGTTGTCAAGGTTATGTTTTTGGTCAAAACATTTTCGGGTAAAACAAACTTAATATATTTTTTTTATTTTTTTTTCAAGATTATTACACCCCAGCCCTGGAAATAGCTTGAATACAAAAAAATGCACCATCTAAAATCTGTAGAAGTCGTGAAGTCAATGGCAGAGGTCCCTTGAATCCTCTGAAGATTCTAATAGCCTGTGTGATGTTTGGGTTTTTTTCCAGAGGATTTTGCCTGAAAACTCGATCAATTTAGGGTTTTTTTGCACCAAAAACTCGATTCGAGTTTTTTGGGTTTTGCAACTCAAAAAAATGTTTGTTTTTTCCATTATAGTTTTTGCTTAAATAAGAAACCATTCAAGATGTGAGTTTGTTTGAGGTATAAAAAAACCCCCACTAACCTTGCTTGCAGTAGCTCCATTTCTTTTACACTACCACTTTCAGGGGTATACATGACGGGAGCTTGTTCCGATATTATATGTGGAAAAATCTATTAAATTAGAGGGTGCCCCCCCCATGCTACTGCCACACTGGCTCAAAAGAGATATGTTTATATTTGCCCAAATTGGCCTTCTGTGCTCAAATCAGACAAAGTCTACTGCCAAATTTAGCTTTGTTCCTGAGGGATTCATGTTGCTAAGGGCAGAGACACATGGTCAGATTTGGGGAGATAAGTCGTCCGGTGACAAATCTCCTCTTCTACAGGGTGACTAATCTCCTAGAACTGCCTTCCCGCCGGCTAGAATGTAAATCGCCGGTGGGATGCCACTCGCAACTTCGGGCAGGGGACGGCAGTTTGGGGAGATTAGTCGCCCCAAAGAAGAGGAGATTTGTCAACGGGCAACTAATCTGCCAGAATTTGACCGTGTGTATCTGCTCTAAAACCATGTTTTAATGCTGAATAGAATACAGTCATAAAGGGTATGTACCAGACTAGAAATATATGCATATACCGGGGCAATAAAACACTAAGGGAAAACTATACCACGGAGCAATGTAGGTCTCTATAAAAAAAATACAGCTCATATGTAAAACCCTGCTTCATGTAAATAAACCATTATCATAATATACCTGTTTATTAGCATGTGCCACTGGGTAATCCTTAATAGAAAATTGCCATTTTAAGAACTAAGGGCCACCCCCTGAGATCCTACGATTCACAGTGCACACAAACAAACCATACGTTAGGTCACATGAGCCAATTAACTCATGAATACTCACAAACACCCTGGGGTAAATTATCTGATAATATCAGTCTAAGGAAAAATCTCTATCAGTGTAGAATATTTTAATAGAATATATGTTTGTCTATGCACCCTGAATGTATCAGCCCCTCATAGTAAGAAGCCTATAGATATGGACAATGAATATTTTTTTTCTGTTTAGTAAGGTGAGATGTGGGTTTTATCAACTCTAATCTCTCCCTAACCATCATTAGACTTTCTTCCTTTACCTAAATCTGACCCTGACATGATTTATCACTTGTATTGATTATCTGTAAACTTATCTTTCTCTGCCCCAGTTACTGCTGGGCAAGATATTCCCATGTAGAAAATATTTACATCAGTGATACTGTTCTGCTGAGTTTAAAATGGCCAGGTTACTTGGTTCTCTGTTTGCATAACTAATTCCAATTAAAAAGAGGAATGAACGAATGAAGCTAATTCATTTAGAGCCATCAGCATCCCAGACACCAAATCTGGGAATTGTTGTACCACTTGGTGGACACACCTACAGCACGTTGGCCATGCCCCTTACCTGTCCCCATTAAGGTTATAGGGGGGTATTGACAGGTCAGTATAAACGGAGCATTATGCCAAGCTGATTTGATGAGAAATGCAAAACAATGCATCATTTGGCATACTGTACCTGTTAATAAAACAAATAACCGTGGCTAATTTGGTCACCACCATCTCCTGCCCTTTGATGTCTTTTTGTAAGTGATTGCTGAGCTGGGGCAGGTCCAACAGAAGTCAAAGCTAGAGTAGCTTCAACTGTACATGCTCCTGATGCAGGAGCATCAAGCGGCACAAGATGGTTTCTTATTTTATTAACAGGTACAGCAAAACAGAGACTGAGCAGATTGGAGGCTGCACCTCCAATGTCCTATCTTGAAAAAAAACAAAGCAAAAGTGAATTGATATACAGGGCTTGTAATAATGTATAGATAGGCTCTCACCTATCTATACATTATGGTTTTAAATTTAGCTCCCATTTTTTGATTTTAAACATAAAATTGTTTATTTCTTAAAACATTCTATAAGAATGCAATGGGGCAATAGCCAAAGAGATTGAGGTTAAGCAGCTTGGGTTGCATTGAAATCAGGTTATTTTACAGGTACCATATTGCAATTCTTTTTCTTCAGAAAGAGCATCTATCCCATTGCCCCTGTAGTGCAGTTTAGCTTTGAAATTAAAAATGATGAACGGTGTACAACTTTGCCAAATAAAATAAAGAGCAAAGGGCTAAATCATTCTGAAAATGATTGAATTAAAGAGCATCACTGGGAAAAAACACATTTCTCCAAACACTTATTCCTCCAACGGTTCCCTGAAACATCACTGCAGAATCTTCCTACATAGTAAGAGAGCCTGCTGTGCATTCAGCTCTCACATCAATTGGCCATACATCACAACCCGCTGTCACAGGCTTGGAAGTTAGATGGAAGTAATAAAGCTGCTTCTGATCCAAAAGGAATAAGTTTGAGTAGATTGATCATCTTGTGTTTGATGCCAGAGGAATCAGAATGGCATATATGAGAAGACTACTGGTTACCTCAGCTGGGTAATCTTGCAAGCAGCAAAGAAAACGTAGTTGCTTCCCTAAAGCAAATTATCAAATGGTAGCAATAAGTATAGTAAATGTACTGTATATGGCTGCATATGCTATATATTAAAAGTTAAGAAGAAAGAGAATGGACGTAAAATTTTTTTTTGTGATTGAAATGTGACTTTACATTAGAAAAAAAAATTCTCAGAACATAAATTTAAAATATTATTTCTTTAAAAAGATGGCCATAAATCCTTAACAACATGCATTCTTACTTTATTTCATTGAGTACCATGGCCCTCATAATGTCCCCTAGTATCACTTAAAAGAGTCGGCAAAGACCAATATTTCACCATTATTTCTCCTCCAAGCCCTCCTCCATCTCACTCAAGTACAGCATTCTGATTGGGGAACAAAACTGGCCAGTCTGGTGGCCCATCAATCCTGATTGATATCTGTGTAGTATGGACATTGGACCTATGTACATGTACTATAGATATGGAACTGATCGGTTCAGGAATCAGGCAGCTCTGAAAATTACATCTTCCGATATGTTGTCAACCAGTGCATGGTGCATCTGTAGGTGAGGAAGCTCCTCTTCACTTCCTGCTCATCCCACCAATAATTGGAAGGCAGCCATATTGTTTGCCCTGTGGACTAATAGAGTATATCCTCTCTAACATTCTAATCCCTACAAAGAGAAATGTTTGAGTTTAAGGATAACTGAAGCAAGTTCCCAAGTTTCTTTAAGGTGAATCCTAAAGAATCACCTGCCAATGACCACAAACTAGTTTAATTAAAAACTGTGTTACATGGCAATTCTATACGCTTCCGCTTATTATAATATAAAGTCCCTTTAAAGACCCTCTATCATTATTATGCACACTATGTCTGAAAATATTAGATGTAAAGTCAATATTCGACAAATAACTGAGAAATCTTACAAACTCATCAGACTTGCTAGAGCTCCATTATTTAGCAAGTCATTCAATAACAAAAATTTAATTAAATGCATTAGTAAGTGGGGGGACTATAGATAAATACAAAAACCCATAGTTCCATATCCTTGCAGGTTACTAATCAATCCTCCCCTATGCAACCAACGACCTCAGAGGGAAGGTAAAAAGGTAAATGCATGTCACATTTCCCTGTACCCTCTCATTTCCATTAAAGCAGAAATTGCAAAGTAAAAGCTTTGTTGCTTCTCGGGTAAAGATTTACAGTTAATGAACAGAGAAGTCTCTGTAAGGGTACATTTGTGTGAAGAACAGTACTACCGATGAAGAGTAATTATTCAGATCCTTAGGTGGACAATAAGTATACAGCTAGGTTAAAGGCATTCTAACTGGTCCCAGCAGCAGATTTATGAAATACTAAAGGACGAGTATCACTTTGTCACTTGCAAGCTTTCTAGGTCCCAAAGCCTGGAAATAAAGTCATTGAAATAAAGGCGGAACATTATGGGAAAAAAAATTCTGAGCATTTGGAAACCTTACATATCAAATTCCCAGAAATCTGCATTTATTAGGCCTCATAACAATTCATTCTAAGATTTAAAAAACTATCAGGTCTATATGTGGGGAAAATGAATTTCCCAACATTGAGGACCCCATGTCTTTTACTGGTGAGCAACACTCAGATGTAAAGAGAGTTAAGGAACTAAATAAGGGTCATATGTTGACTGGCAGCCTACAGGAGTCTCTGTTTGGCAGGAAACAAAAACTAGCTTCCGAGTCAGGAATTCAAAAATAAGCACCTGCTGATCCAAGGAATTACATAGTTACATAGTTACATAGTTAATTGGGTTGAAAAAAGACAAAGTCCATCAAGTTCAACCCCTCCAAATGAAAACCCATCATCCATACACACACCCCTCCCTACTTTTAATTAAAATTCTATATACCCATACCTATACTAACTATAGAGTTTAGTATCACAATAGCCTTGGATATTATGTCTGTCCAAAAAATCATCCAAGCCATTCTTAAAGGCATTAACTGAATCAGCCATCACAACATCACCCGGCAGTGCATTCCACAACCTCACTGTCCTGACTGTGAAGAACCCTCTACGTTGCTTCAAATGAAAGTTCTTTTCTTCTAGTCTAAAGGGGTGGCCTCTGGTACGGTGATCCACTTTATGGGTAAAAAGGTCCCCTGCCATTTGTCTATAATGTCCTCTAATGTACTTGTAAAGTGTAATCATGTCCCCTCGCAAGCGCCTTTTTTCCAGAGAAAACAACCCCAACCTTGACAGTCTACCCTCATAATTTAAGTCTTCCGTCCCTCTAACCAATTTAGTTGCACGTCTCTGCACTCTCTCCAGCTCATTTATATCCCTCTTAAGGACTGGAGTCCAAAACTGAACTGCATACTCCAGATGAGGCCTCACCAAGGACCTATAAAGAGGCATAATTATGTTTTCATCCCTTGAGTTAATGCCCTTTTTTATGCAAGACAGAACTTTATTTGCTTTAGTAGTCACAGAATGACACTGCCCAGAATTAGACAACGTGTTATCTACAAAGACCCCTAGATCCTTTTCATTTAAGGAAACTCCCAACACACTGCCATTTAGTGTATAACTTGCATTTATATTATTTTTGCCAAAGTGCATAACCTTGCATTTATCAACGTTGAACCTCATTTTCCAGTTTGCTGCCCAGTTTTCCAGTTTAGACAGATCACTTTGCAAAGTGGCAGCATCCTGCATGGAACCTATAGTTCTGTACAATTTAGTATAATCTGCAAAAATAGAAACAGTACTTTCAATGCCCACCTCCAGGTCATTAATAAACAAGTTGAAAAGCAAGGGACCTAGTACAGAGCCCTGCGGTACTCCACTAACAACACTGGTCCAATTAGAAAATGTTCCATTTACCACCACTCTTTGTAGTCTATCTTTTAGCCAGTTCTCTATCCAGGTACAAATACTATGTTCCAGGCCAACATTCCTTAATTTAACCAGTAACCTTTTGTGTGGCACTGTATCAAATGCTTTAGCAAAGTCTAAGTAAATCACATCCACTGCCATCCCAGAATCGAGGTCTCTACTTACATTCTCGTAAAAAGAAATTAAGTTAGTCTGGCAAGATCTATTACGCATAAAACCATGCTGGCACAAACTCATAGTATTATGATTTGCTATGAAGTCCAGTATCTTATCCTTTATTAACCCTTCGAAAAGCTTTCCTAATACTGACGTCAGACTAACTGGCCTATAGTTTTGAGGCTGAGAACGGGATCCTTTTTTGAATAGAGGCACCACATTAGCAATTCGCCAGTCTCTCGGCACTATGCCAGATCTCAATGAATCCTGAAAAATTAAGTAAAGAGGTTTGGCAATCACAGAGCTAAGCTCGCTAATTACCCTGGGATGAATACCATCTGGCCCTGGACCTTTGTTAATCTTAACATGTTCAAGTCTCTTTTGAATTTCTTCATGTGTGAACCATGCATCATTAGTTGTATTACTAGAATTGGGAGTGTTAAGAAGGAAACCTTCACTTACTGGTTCTTCATTTGTGTACACAGATGAAAAATACGAGTTCAGAATCTGCGCTTTTATTTTGTTTTCATCAACCAGCTGACCCCCCTCTGATAGTAAGGGCCCCACCCCTTCCTGCTTCATTTTTTTACTATTGACATATTTAAAAAATAATTTTGGATTTTTTTTACTGCTTGCTGCAATATCCTTTTCTATAGCAATTTTAGCTTGCCTTATAGCTTCTTTGCATGATTTATTGGCCTCCTTGTACCTTATAAATGTTTCGGCTGTACCAGCTAACTTGAAAGCCTTAAAAGCACGTCTTTTCTTACCCACCTCAACACCAACGCTTCTATTGAACCAAAAAGGTTTTGCTTTGCAACGACGTTCCTTGCTTACAAGTGGAATATACTGACAAGTATATTTATTAAGCAGCATTTTAAAGACTTCCCATTTTTGTTCTGTGTTTAACCCTGTGAAAAGCATTTCCCACTTAATATGTTGCAGAGATGCCCTTATACTGTCAAAGTTTGCACGTCTGAAATTTAGTGTTTTAGTTACTCCCTTATAGAATTGCTTCTGCAACAGAATCTCAAAGGAGACCATGTTATGATCACTATTCCCTAAATGCTCACCCACACAAATGTTAAGAGATGAGTTCAGTATTGTTAGTTATTACAAGGTCCAAAAGAGAGTTATTCCTAGTAGGTTCTTGAACGAGCTGGAATAAAAAGTTGTCATTCAGCATATTTACAAACCTACTAGCTTTTTCTGTCTTAGCAACCCCATTACCCCAGTCAATGTCTGGATAATTGAAGTCACCCATAGCAACAACTTGACCCAGCTGTGAAGCCGCTTGTATCTGCAAGAGTAGCTCGGCTTCATACTCGACACTTATACGAGGTGGTTTATAGCATACACCAATGATAATTCTTTTTGATACCTTTTGCCCAGTCGAAATCTCTACCCAGAGTGATTCTACACCCTCACCAGTGCCAGCTATTTTTATTTCTTTAGCGCATGGCTTTAATTCAGGCTTTACATACAAACACACTCCTCCACCCTTTTTAATCCCTCTATCCCTCCTAAAAAGGGTGTAACCATTTAAATTCACAATCCAGTCACATGTTTCATCCCACCAGGTCTCAGTGATACCAATTATATCATAATTTTTAGAGCATGCAATTAATTCTAGGTCTCCCATTTTACCTGACAAACTCCGTGCATTTGCCAGCATACAGCGGAGGTTATTACTTTTACTTTTGAAATGTGCATTACTTGGTAAAGAATTATACGTTAAGTTAGTATTATTCTGTTTTCCTTGTAACAGAGGGACCTCCTTAGCTGGTAAACTGTATGCCCCCCTCACTCATCCCCCATGACCCCTTACTAACCCCACTGCCCCGTCTACACTAGCTTCCCCATAATCCTTTCTCTCACCCACCCCCCCCTTGCCTAGTTTAAACACTCCTCCAACCTCTTAGCCATTCTTTCCCCTAGCACCGCGGACCCCCTTCCATTGAGGTGCAAACCGTCACGGCTGTATAAGTTGTACCCCAACGAAAAGTCAGCCCAGTGCTCTATGAACCCAAACCCTTCCTTCCTGCACCAAGACTTTAGCCACGCATTAAGCTCCCTAAGCTCCCGCTGTTTTGCTAAACTTGCACGTGGCACAGGCAAAATTTCAGAAAAGATTAGTTGGTGAGCAACATGTTGCCCACAAGCCATTAGTTGGAGATCACTGGCCTAAAGGTGGCCATACACTGGCTGATAAAAGCTGCCGACAGAGCGAGCAGAGCTTATTAGCCTGTATATGGGGACCTCCGACGGGCTTCCCCGATCAATATATCTGTCCGAAAGTGGGCCAGATGTTGTTCGAACAGGACTAAAAATCCCGTCTGATCGCGGACCGCATCTGTTCATTGATGTGGTCCAGCGATCCAAACACCAGTTTACCCTTCGATATGATCCGATTGTTGGGCCCTAGGACCCATGATCGGATCAGCCTATCTCCCAACTCAAGGTGGGCATATCAGGGAGAGATCCGCTCGTTTGGTGATCTCTACATGTATGGCCACCTTTACACAATGATGGTGACGTGACGCATTGCTCAGAAATGTTGGAGGTGATCGGTTGGACAGAGGTGCATTTTGCCCACCATTGTTCCCTGCCCGAGCAAATTGTGGTTAAAAACACACTGTAATCATTAGCTTAATGAGTCATTAATTGGATTACATTGTTCGTAGAACATAAAAGAGAATATTAAAAAATGTGGTTGGTTTTCAAGTGTCTCATTATTGATTTATGACTGGTCTGTCCAACTGGACTTAGTGCTACAAAAACATTTCATAGCATCACGTCTATGAAGAGTCATTTATCCTGGTCATGATATACATCATTAGCCTCTTGGATCAGTGGTGAAACGTTTTCAAGAAAACTCTAAAAGTCCAGTTGTCCAAATAGTGTACTTTTATGGCATCCTTATTGCCCAAAAGAACCACTGACCAACTCTATAACAATAGTTACTGAATTATGGCTTACGGTTTAATAAGACACAGCCAGAGTTTCCAGAATCACTTGCATGTTAAGTGTGGGGGTGTCATTAGCTAAAAATACGAGCAATTTGAAGAATTTATCCTTTGCACATTTATTTAAAGAATGTGTTCACCAAGTGTAAAACTAATAAAGCTATTTGTGTAGCAAAAGATATGCCACCTTCAAGCAGGTCTTTAAATACACCTTACATTTGTTAAGTGGAAATGTTCTTTTATTGCCAACTTATTACATTCCCCAATATTCCCATCCAATAGCGAGCAGGCTTGTACCTCAATATTTCTGTAACAGTCTGCCAATGGAAAGCAGTTACGTACCTAGAAGCAGATAGAGCCTGGCAAGTATAATGCTCACTTCAAAGTACTATCTTTTGGTTATCACTGGAGTTCTTGGTAACAGCACAGATATTTACAAACAAGGGCTAGTTCTTTGTATAAATAGTGCATTTAACAATATATAGGGTTCTGCTTCTTTATTTTGTAGAAACTGTTGAGTAAATAAGGGCACAGGTTATCCTGTACATGGAAGCATTATTTTACACAATAAAAGCAGGAAAACTTGTAGAGCTTTCAACACCCACTCGACAACAGACAGCAGAGAGTTGTCACTGAAGAATGATCTTGTGTACGATCATACTGAGACTCAAGGAAAATCAAAGAAAATGAATATTTTGAGTCATAACAGCAGAAATGCCTATTGAACATGACCTAAGGGCCCTAATCATCAAACTTCCATTAGGACAGAAGATTCTACAAAATATTCCTTAGCTATGTTTCTCAGCATTCAGAGTTTTCTTTTGATTTATTCTTATTTCCACAGCTGAACACGCACATCCAAGCAAGTTTCCACTTAGATGCTCATTCAGCTGTATTAAAAGCTTTCCATAAATTACTCTCTGCTGCTTGGTTCACGGCTAGAGAAAGTACAGGCTTTCTTCAAGACTTTTGGTCCTTCCTCCTTAATCATTTGTTTGACTTTGCCATCCATCTCGTCAGAAAAAAATAGAGATGAATTTTATGTTTTCCCCTTCAAAAAACATTCAAAGCCTCCTTAGCTGCCCCTGATTATGGGTTTAACTTGCTTAAAATCAAACCAAGTTATCAGATTTTCCACCGACTTGAGACTGTAATGTCAGAAACATGACTGAAGACTTATTATGTGACAAGGACTGATGTTCGCTAGTCTGAAATTGTAAATTTTTCCAAGACTTATTGTATTCCTCACTTAACTGCAAACTGAATGTTATACTAAAGAGCACGAAGAGCTCGTCAGACCTAATACTCATTTTTACACAGTTTTATGTGCTTGATTTCCAATAGAAAATTGATCTAAATTTTATATATTGAAATTTTATTTACATTTTTAACAAATTAAACCTGAAAAAGAAGGAAAAAAAGAAAAGAAGGGATAAAGAAACAATTTCACAATCCAGAATAGATGAAGAGACTGGAGGTGGGGCTAATATAAACAGGTGCCCTATATGACCTCAAATTTTTTGGGGCATCCACTAGCCACATCTTTTTGGCTAGATGGTGTCCCTAGGGCCCACGATCGGATCAGCCCGATATTGCCCACCTCAAGGTGGGCATATCGGAGGGAGATCCACTCGTTTGGCGACATCTTTCCGCTACAAATGCTACTTTTTATGACTCATCTTACTTTTTATGCCCTCTCCTATACATATCCAAGTCTCTTATTCAAATCAATGCATGGTTGGTAGGGGAATTTGGACCCTAGCAACCAGACTGCTAAAACAGCAAACTGGAGTGCTGCTGAATAAAAAGCAAAATAACACAAAAAAACCCACAAATAATAAAAAATGAAAACCAACTTCAAATTGTCTCAGAATATCATTCTCTACATCACACTAAAAGTTAATTCAAAGGGGAACAGCCCCTTTAAGGAAAGGATGCCAGTAGCTTGCTTAAGGTGTTTATTACTTCATGCTGTTTTTGGGACGAAGTCACATTTTCCAACATTTTTTTTAGTTGCCAGAGAAGCACCTGAAGCAGGTAGTGACAGCGGCTTTACACTAAAACAAATAAAAGGCTACACGGCCGGGTTTCAGTGTTTCTCAGTCCGCTGAAAACAGTCTGCAGAAAACATGCCACTGTGCCTTGAGCCTACGGGTCTGAACTTGCACTTTGCTGTAAAGGTCACACAGACTTGTTCCCATTTATTCAACGCTCTTGAAACAGTTTGGCTGCAAATAAGGAAAATCGATGGACAGATCAAAATGAGAAAAATAACGTAAAACCAATTTGAATGCAATGAAATAGGCAGATGAAAGAAGACAAGTCTGAAGGGAAATCCTGTGATCTCAAGATAAACTCTAAAAAGTTTAAATAATTAGCACAATGATAAGGCTGAGTGAGTCATGTAATCAATAGATTCGTCTGAGAAGAAAGTAACAAGGAGCTTTAGCCCAAAATGTTTTAAACACAGATAAAACAGGCTTATCCGAGATCTGTGTGAACTCGCACTGACTTTGGACTAAGCACTTTTTAAAGGACCATGGATGCCTGAATACAAATATTAGTTAAAGAAATAGGCTGTTTCCTGTAGAGGAGATGTGTTGCCAAGTACAATGTTCCACACAATATCATCCGAAAATATTAGTGCAGGGTTTGTGCAGGTAGGAGGCCATTTCTTTCTTACAACCTGGGTTAAGTCTACAACCGAGTCGTGATACACAGTATCTAGTAGAATTACGTCTAAGGGCAGAGACGGGGAGATTCGTCGCCCAGCGACAAATCTCCTCTTCTATGGGGCGACTAATCTACCAGAACTGCCTCATGAGGAAACTTTGGGCAACTTCGGAAAATGAATCACTCTGAGTGATTTAGATTCAAACCGACGAGAGGCAGTTTGGGGAGATAAGTCGCCCCGAAGAAGAGCCGATTTATCGCCGGGCGACAATCTCGCCGAGTATGAGCATGTGTCTCTGCCCTAAGGCTACTGGAATTTTCAGTATTCTTGAACACTTTTCAAGAATATTGAAAAGTCCAGTTACTTTAGACTTAATTCTACAAGATACTGTATAACTACTATATACATACAGAAATGATACAGTCAGCCCATATGCCAGTTTGTGATTGTACGTGTATATATGTGCCTGCATATATGTATGTAGATACACTTTATAGACAAAAGCATATGGACCCTGTTCAGCATCTCATTCTGAAACGAAGGGTAGTAATATAAAGTTGATGTTTTCTCGGTTGCTAAAACAGCCTTTAACCTCTCTTCTAAGAAGGCTATCAATTAGATCTTAGAACATTGTCGGTTGAGACTTGCTTCCATTTATACGTAAGAACAATGCTGGGTGATCAGGCCTGGGTTGCACTATGGTTTCAATTCATCCAACAGGTGTTAACTGGGTTAAGATAAGGCTCTGTGCAGGACAGTTCTTCTTTTCTCATCTTTCCATACTAATTCTGTATGAACTTTACTTTGTGCACAGGATTATTGTCCTGCTGATAACAAAGGGTCTGTGTTGTCACAAAGTAGAATGCAGAGAACGGTCAATGAGATTATATGATGCAGTGGCCCTGGTGTTAGGAATGATGGGTGCAGCCAATTCTAATAATTAGAGGGGTGTCCATATACTTTTGCTCATATAGTGTGTATGTTTGTAGGTGTGTTGTGTGCGTGAGTAAAAGTGTGTCGATAGTAACACTGTAATATGTCTGGTCGAACATTTAATTAACAGCGGGAATACCGATTTAGAAAAAAAATGATTCATATCTGTGCTCTTTAAAGATTACAGAAAAAGAAATATTCTGAGCTGTTCTTATTTATAAAGCATTTTTCAGGTGAAAAGCAATTACGATGAAAAATGAGCTCGGTTACCAGAGGCTTCCATTTGCCTTGGTATCACACCTTGATTCATTAGACTACCAATAATAGGCCACAAGTTGCTTCTTACTTAGGAAAATCGTTTACATTCTTGCCACTGCTTGTGTTTATTGGGAAAGTGCAACATGGAATATGAAACTTTCCTTCATTAGCCTCTACAGAACGGTTATTGATATTTATATTCTTTAACCATATGGGGGAGGCAGAGATAATAAATTTATATAATAAAGTGTCAGAATGCATTGTTCATTGAAGCAAGCTCTTTAAAGGAATAGCCCTGAGAAGGATATTGGAGAATTAGCTCTTGGTACATATGTAATTGCTTTTCCATTATGCACCAAATGACATTAGGAATTCAAGGCGCATGGGATTACCATTAAGGCAGCAATGCATTTTGAGAGTACAGATAACTCAATATATATAAATGAATATTACTAGCATGTTGTGATGTTCCAGTACATGCAAACATATCTTGTTCAACCTATTATGAATATTGCAAAACATGTATTGATGAAAAGTAAATTATAGCACATGACAGAGCAATTGAAATTGGGGAAAAATAACACTTGCATTCTGATTTAGCATGTTATGCACTAAAGTGCTAAAGGGCTTCTGAGAAATAGGAACATACACCATTCCATTTGGTTGTGTTATTTCCACCCTCTTTATTTCATATGCTCATATGATTACCCCAATATACCCCTCCCTTACAAACCAACGGCATGCTAGGGGATAAAAATGCACAAAAGAACTAGCTATAGAGGCAAGACTTACTGCAGACAAACCACCATGTATTTAAATTGTTGAACTGTGCCAATGATATAGACTAGAGATGAGTGAAATATTTTGCTGAGCTTTGCTGCGAAAAACCGCCCATAGACTCCATAGACTACTGTGCAGTTTGAAAAATGTTTGGAAAACTTTCAGAGAAACAGGTCAGATTTGCCCATCGCTAATATAGACGTATTCAGCCCATGGTACTGGGTACGATGCCCATTCATCAACATTAGCAAACACGACAAAACTCATTTTCTCTAAAACCAGGAATGCCAAGTAATTTAATAAAACAGCGTAATATAAAAAGAAAAAAATGATTAAAAAAAAAAAAGCTGAGTTAATCCAACACTAATATGAAAACCACAAAATCTCTAAAAACCCAAAAACTTGTACAAGCTTAGAATAAAGATTTTACAATTGGAAAAAGACAAATCCTATTGACATCTACATGACTGACAGCTTTTAGATGGTGACGTTTTTTTATTCGTGTTTTTCTTGGCTTCTTTGTGTAATAAGTTATGGTTTTGAGTAATTAGTACAATCCCAAAAAAATACATGAAAATTTCATGAATAATGTTAGTAAATCGACCCCTAAATGTAGCAAAGTAGGCTAGAACGTTATGTTTTAGGCTTCCTTTCTTGCCCAAGCAGCATTTTCAATTTAGCAGTAAAGATCTTTGCGTCTGGAGATGCCCCCAATATATCCCCATGTTCTTTTAGCATATGCTCTAGTTTGCCGTCAGTTGCAAAACATTGGGACTGACTCACAATACAAAGTAGGGCAGATTTATTATGTTGTGTAAAAAATACAGCAAAATAATTGCACACTTCGAAAATGGTGTTAAATTTTCACACGCTTTTTCTTTAAACAAATTCTGCCGTAACATCCTTACAAAGGTCTGAAGCAGTGCAAAATAACAGCAGAAAATCTGATGTTTGCATGGCATAAAATACACCTTGATAAATTTGCCATTTATTATACACAGCTTTATAAACTGTTTTTATTTTTTGACAATCTTCGTTTTACACAGCATAATAAATAGGCCCCAGTATGTACAGAATATAACATTCATAATAAAAGGCTATTAGTAACTGATTTCGTGTCACACTAAATGACAGCTCAGAAAGCAATGCAATCAGATATTTTTCAATGACTTTTATGCTTAGCTTCTCAACAGCAGCCCAGAGCACACTGAGCATGTACAGTGTCACTGAACATCAAAAGCTGACGAGCTCCTGTAGAGAACTTTGAAGGCATGGAACATTACTGTTGTAAGGCTGCTGCATCTATCTCCTACTTCAGTGTCGAATATACAGAACTACAAGCCACATTAATTTTGAGGCTTTAGTTATATTTTACGTTTTTTTCTTTCTTTTTACCAGAGGATTTGGTGTGTTGGAGAAGTGGTTGGAGTTGGAGAGAGAGCGAGAGAGAAGCTACAGTCACCTGCCACCACTGAAATAAACAATACCGTATATACTCGTGTATAAGCCGAGTTTTTCAGCACCCAAAATGTGCTGAAAAAATTGACCTCGGCTTATACGCGGGTAAGTATACGCGAGGGGCTCCTGCCTAATGTGACACTTCCCTCCCCGGGGCTCGACGTGTCCGCGCTGCCTGCAGGGGGCTCCCTCTGTCCGTAGCACCCGCCCAGCACCGGTAGGGGACAGGATCCGGAAAGAGCAGGCGCAAAGGGCGGAAGAACTGGCTGTGAGCCGGGGGTCTGTGTTGGGCTAATTAGCGAACCCCGGACACAAGCGGCTCCTCTAACCGGAACCGGAACTGACCGCCAGTCCCTCCAACCTGTGGGGAATCCGCTCCCCCGGGAGTCTTACCCGACCTTCCTCCCTCGGACAAACTCTTCCTGTATCCACAGTCCGCTCCTTCCCCTGCCCGATCAGCCCATTCCTCCCCCGGGGGAGCCGCTCGTGCTGCGGATGATCGAGTGTGGCATTGGGCGGATACTTATTTTCAAGTATCTCGGCAGGTCAGTCAATCCTGGACTGCCTGGTCGCTTGTCCATGCAGCAGATACATTGTTAAAGTATAATTATGGTTGCAAGTATCCTCGTGTATGGCAGCCTCTGCAAATCTCTAATCCGCTAAATAGACAGAAATTTTAGAACGCAAGTTGAATGTTTAATGAACACATTAAACATTGAACGCACAAGTGCCGTATGCCCTGGAACTTCTCTCTTTTTTTTGTCTATTTAACGGAAAATCAATAGATGTAAAAAACCTTTGTCATAAGTGGGTAATATTTTCCCTTTAACAAGGTGCCTGTTAAAAAGGAAAATGTATATGTGTATGATGGTGTGGGTAGAGAGTTTGTGTGTGTATATAGTATATGTGTGGGGAGTTTGTGTGTGTGATTCTTTTGTGGGAAGAGTGTGTGTGTAAAGTATATGTGTGTCTATGTGTGTATAATTGCTAGTGGAAAGTATATTTTGTCTCAGCTGAAAAATATCTGTAATATAAATCCACTGGGGGGGGACAAATTTTCAGTGATTTAGTTTGCGCTGTAGTGATTGTAGCATAAAGGGTCTTAGTTGTGTCTAGGCTTATACGCGAGTCAATAAGTTTTCCCAGTTTTTGTAGGTAAAATTAGGTACCTCGGCTTATACACGGGTCGGCTTATACACGGGTCGGCTTATACACGAGTATATACGGTAAATAAAAATGCATTCTCCTTCAAATACATGAGACATGTCATCACCTGCCAAAGTCATGTGCTATATAAATGAAGCTCTTATGCTTTTACATCCATTGTTATCACCCATTGTTACTCTCGATTGAGTTCTCCTTAGACATCTGCCTGAAATGAAGCCAAGGATTTTCATTCCTACAAAAATTCCATGAAACAGGCCACCCTACAGAGGAACTTAACTCACTGCAGCAAAAAATACCCATGAAATTCAACTTATAGCCTGGGTAGTACCTGCAGATGTTGGGCCAGTATAGCAATGGCAAGGATACGTAGGTTCTTTAAAGATCCAAGCCAGTAAATTGCATTCAAATTTATTTAGTTCTTATATTAAAAACATTAAGAACCGTCTGTATAATACACTAATGAATACAAGCCAAGGCCCATTATGTCTATATCATTATTATAGACTAAAATGTCTGCCAGTAGAACGCCTTGACTGCAGGGGACATTATCAAAGTTGGTTATGTCAGGTTATCTGGCACGGCTAATCAGAATATTACACTGTGATTGGAAAATCAAAGCTGGAATTGAAAAGATTTAAAAGTTACTAAACAAGAGTGAGCGGAGGAATAGATCTGGCCACAGGCTAACTAATGATGCCTACCATGCAACAGATAAAAGAAGGCTTTCAGAATGGTAGTACCCTGCTGATAATATTTTTTTATTGATGTTAAATATCCATTTAATATAATACACTTGTGCTAGATCCAAGAACCTCTCAGTTTATTTACTTAAATGCAGTTCTGGCCAACAGCAATCAGGATTTATTTTCTGTTGCACTCTACATGCTTGATGATAGCAATGGGCTAAACATTTTTGAAGATAGGCTGTCTTACTATTGTCTAAATGTTTTATTAATAAAGTAAGGTCAAGCACCCAGGTGGGAGATAAGACACTGGACCACTAAATATTGTGGCTATTTAGTGAGTCTACTGAAAGTACCATTAAGCGAGGCTTAACTAATTCATTCCCACCAACCACCAAAGTTGCCTACAGCAGAAATTTCAGGAGACCTAACCACCGCAGTGGCTCCAAATCCATCCTCATTTCACCTGCTGACACAAATGAGCATATTTATGAAACTGGAGCTCACCAAAGTCTGCCATGGTGAAATTCATGCTCGCTAAGAATTTCTATGGGATTTTTAGGGGGCATATTTATCAGAAGGCGGATGTGAAAATAAATAAATGCCTTCAAAATTCTACAAAACAAGTGAGCGGTGAAATGTCCCACAGGCAGACTGGAGCACTAATATAAGGGTAAATCCAAAAATAAGAGAACCAAAGGAGGGTGACGGATGCAGGGGAATCTGATTGTAAAGGCTGCCATAAACGGGCATATTTCACCTGTCGATTCAGCTTCTCCTGTTTGAGTCGGTTGCTTATCTGCCTGTGCATGGGGGCTCACTGACAGGCCTACCTCACTCACCATTTGGCCAGAAATTGATTGCGTTACTGTAAAAAAATCTCGTAGGTTAGGTGACTACATAATTTCATTGATTTAATCCTTGTCTCGACAACCTGTATCCCCGTCATAGTAGGGCCAAATGATTGGATCAGCCCCAACCTCAAAGTGAGCATATCAGGGAAAGAAGTATGGCCAGCTTTAAACGGAATAGCAACAAAGAAAAGCATTAACGAATAAAAGATTAAATTCTGATATGATACATAGTTTTGATGCTCTACAATGATTAGGTGAAGATGAATGGAATGTAGTTCAGTGACACCAGAGGGGTCATAATTAGGAGATCCCTGATTTAAGTTAGCACAAGATCACCTAAAGTTGCATACCTTTACAGTGCTACGCAATATGTTGGGGCTATATAAATACATGTTAATAATAAAAAAATAATACATTCTGAAGCCTCTACAGTTTATAAAAGCCACCATACAGCTACTACTACTGCAAAGCTGACACTAAAACCATCTATGTGGCAGTGCCAACTACTGAGAGCAATGGGCCCATGGGCAGTCATTATTTGACAGATAGAATACAGAGGTTTTGAGCAAGTTTGAAGAAGAAAATGTAAATGACATAGAGGTAATGTACCTGCCAATTCATATGGATGTCACATGCCAGAGGAACCCTATCCACAGCGATACTTAATTCCATTTTCTTTCATGGAAACATATTGTAAAATGCACAGTAAGGGAGGTCAGGGTCACAGTCATTAACATAATACAAGCAGAAACCACGGAGGTGTTTAATTTATGCTGTTCTCTTAGACACACTACAATACAGCTGAAGCTTACAAATATGTTGTTCGCACGAATAGCCGTTCATTTGATTTTACAGAATTAGAATTAATATCATGTTGATTTGAGTATAATTAGTTCAGCTGGTTTTACAAGAGCTTTAGAAAAAAAACATCTGAAACTTTTCTTATTACAAGCCTTTACAATGGTACAGCGAATACAGATTTAATGTCCTGAGGGTAAAATCTTATTTATTTACCTGCCAAAATCAGAGTCAGGGCCAGCTCAAGTGCAAGGCGACGGCGGCTCCTAGTTTCAGAGGACCCAACTATATCAAACAGGGCAATTTAACCAACAATTGGGCCCCACTCCCAATGCTGCAGACCACACTAACTATTGTGGCCAGCAGTCTTTACAAGATAGGGCTGGCTGATTTAATTATTCTCCTGAATATACCCATCTCTGTTAATTGGTGGAGGTTATCCATTTTGTACAGCAGGAATCTGTAGCTGTAGATATCCAATTCAACAGAAAGGGCCACTGACTGTGCCTACTTAAAAAGCAGCCTTTTTTTTTATATTGTTGCTCTTGAAATCCATTTTCTGGAGTGATCTTACTGGCATGTCTGGGGTAATGCAATCACCGAAACCTATATTTTGCAGTAACCTTTCTGGCATGTCTGTAGTTCCTGCAAGGCACTGAATTGATTTTATGCTGTGATCTCACAAGCATGTCTGGGGTTAATGCAGTGCTCTGAATTCATTTTCTAATTTTGTTGGCATGCCTGGGGATTCTGCAGTGATCATTATGGCTAAAAGGGAGTGCCAAAATGGGAATTCAATTTGTAAATGCATTAAACAAAACTACTTATAGAAACAAACACAAGACATTTATCTGGCATGATATTTAGCCCAAGGCAGGCACAGACAAAAACAATTATATCAAAGAAGTAACCTTAATAGATTTGGAGCGTGAAGGGGTATTGCTTTAAATGTAAGCTTAAACAAATTCAGACTGCTCTGCGCAATAGTTTCATCTCTGTGGATAAAATGGAGTCAGTTTGTTTAACAACGCTGATTGATGAAATAGGCAGCTAGCAATACTGTATGTAAATAACTGAAGAATTGAATATTATCAGGTAAATGCAGTGCAGACCCGCAGCACAGGAACCATGACAGACTAATTAGTTTCTTACATACGAGACTACAGGCAGTAGCTTAGGGAATACATCAGAATACAAGGCACGAACCACTAAATGTACAACGTAATGCTCAGGGTCTACATTTCCAGGTAGCAACGCTTGGAGCTGAAGCCTATTTTTGAGATCAGAGAAACATCTACAAATGCACCATTTTCAGTTTTGTATCAGCTCCAGGAATGTGATAATCAGTTCCAAATCCAATTTGCCTCTTACAATGGGACTTGTGACTGATACGACCTGTACAAAAGCCTTGAAATGTTATGAGGTAAGGTTTACAGTTAGGAACAAAAATGAAAAGAGGTAATGCAAAAGATATTCAAGTAATTCAGATTTCATGTTACCGTACATTGTTAGACATGTTATATTTTTTACTTTCAGAAAACGTCTGTGAAATATCATACTCCAAAGTTAGACTAACTCAAAAGCCAATTCACTATAAGGCGCTTTACTTTTTAAGAAAGACTGGTGAAGTTAACTCTCCGATCACTCTCAGAGTCAAATATGCTCACTCCCTACCCAGTGATATTATTCCAATCACAGAGTAATGCTTGTGCCAAAAACAATGTTATAATTGTAATGTAGTAGATTCAGTCAACAAATATATTATAATTGATTAACCTTCATTCTTCTGGGTATGAAGAAAGACATGTTCGCAAGGCTTCTCACAGGCCTGTGGCACATGGGGTATTTCATCCACTAGAGTCCTGAGCGAGTCCAGTTGGGCAGACACACACCCAACCCAGACCCACTAACTCAGAACCTGACCCAGACCAGCTATTAAGCGCTCTGTCCCTGCTACTTTAACCTACCTGCACTTGACAAAGTTTTAATCCAACCAGTGGACTGTGCAAAATGGAAGTGGCGTCACGGAGAGGTGGAAGTGATGTCACTTCCAAGTAGGGATGAACCGAACCCCCGAATCCATAGCGAAAGATTTGGTTGAATACCGAACCAAATCCTAATTTTCATATGCAAATTAGGGGTGGGAAGGAGAAACATTTTTTACTTCCTTGTTTTATGGCAAAAAAAAAAGTCACGTGATTTCCCTCGCAGCGGATTCGGATCGCCCGGGTGGAAGGATTCAGCCGAATCTTGCTGAAAAAGGCGAATCCTGGTCAAATCCCGAACCGAATCCTGGATTCGGTGCATCTCTACTCCCAAGGCAGATCAATCAGGTCGGGGGAAAGTGTTTGTTTTAACTTTGGTAGGTGGGGGAGAGTCTGCAATGGGCCCAGGTACCCAAGTAGGCTACCACGTAGATAGTCCAGATGGTCAAGGAACTTACCAAAACCCAACAACTTTTAGTCATGTACCCAGTACATGACTACCTACCTCTGACCTGAGAACAGCAAAGGGCAAAAAGCCCCTTTGTGCCGGTCATTGCTTCAAATTCTAAAGAATAACAAGCGCCATATTAAACACACACAGAGTGGCGACTGGTGGACCTTGTGGCATAATGAGGCACTTTCTATCCATTGAAAAAAGCTTCTGTGATGTTAGGATCTCTTGTTTGTATAATGGTTACTCACCACATCAAGGAAGTGGCCCAGGTGCACCGCCTTGAGCCCTCAGAACAGGGGGGCAGACAAGCCGACGAACCAATATGGAGCAGGCACTCAAAAAGGCAAAACTTCCACCAGGCAAATGTTCAAAAGTGAAGAGTTTATTGTGTCAAACAGCTTGACGCGTTTCATGTTCCAAACACTTAATCATAGCCAATCTATCCATTGGACATCATATATCACTGCCCCTGGTACAAGTGCTAGAGCAGTAAGGGGTGCAAAACAGTCTCCCTTGGAGCTCATGCCTAGAGCACTTGCACCAAGGGCAATAAACTCTATTGCCAAGGAAGCCCTGTATGTAAATTTAAAATAGGCATGTTGTAATTATAGTCATAGTAATTATAATCCAGCAAGGAGGCACAACAGGGATGTCCAAGTGGATGTACCTGGGCCAAGCTATGACCTGATTCATAGTTAGTTTTGAGTGACTGGCAAAGGCTTCAGCACCCGTTTTACCTACCCAAGTTTATAGCCAAACAGCTATATCAGCCAACAGGAGTCTGTCCAGCAAAAATAAAAACAATTCGTACTGATATGGTCAGCATGATTACTGAGATGAATTTGTTGCCCGTGTCTACCAGAGCCACACGGACTGCCCTAAGCTTTTCTCTGAACCATTTCTCAGGGTTTTGCCTCTCTGCCTCGCTCATCATGATGGCTTTTCTCAGGGGAAAATGCCAAGTGTGCCTTACGCCTTTAAGGAGAACTAAAGCTTAACTAAAGAAGTAGCAAGAAATGTTATACATTATGTTTTAGGCTTCTGTGCCAGCCCAAGGCAACCACAGCCCCTAGCAATAAATAATTTTTATATAAATTATAGCATTTTTAGCCTTTCATTCTTAGGGTTTAGTCTCCTTTAAAATCCAGGAGGGTCAGTAGCCAGTGTTATTGTGACAGTAAAGATAAAGGAAAGAACACTAAGAAGATTATTATTTAAGCCCTTATGATGAGAACATAGTCCTTTAGCAATAAAGATATGTGCCTTAAAAGATGCCCCAGTAGCTCCCCATCTAATTTTCTGCTGATTCACTGCACATGCTCTGTGCTGTTGTCCGTTACTGAGCTTAGAGACTGACTGAAAATTTACAGTACAAATAGAATAAGAAGGTCTTAATATAAGGCTGTTTCATAATTAATACAGATAATTACTACATGGCAGCACATCAGCTTCAGTAATCAGCCCTGTAGCATCAGCTTTTATTACAGGCAAACCTTATTTTGTGCTTGACAATTTGTGACTACCCCTAAGCTTAGCTTTTCACCAGCTGCTCAGAGCCCACGGAGCATGTGCGTGTTGCATTGCAGCTATTGAGAAGCTGGAACTTTAGGCTGGTGCAATATGGTCATTATATAAATTATGGCATTTTTAGCCATTCGTAGGGTTTAGTACTCCTTTAAAAGCCAAGAGGGTCAGTAGCCAGCGTTATTGTGACAGTACAGACGTCAAGATACAGAAAAAAAAGGTAACTATAAAAGGCCAGACTGAAGCACATAGAAGTTTCTATGACTCATACATGTCAGGCCACATCTAGTAGCCTCTGCTTGAAAGGAAAAGCCAGGGAACATTAGTGAATATGCCAGCAGCACAACCAACTATGATATAAGATAGCCCTGACACCGGGTTATCATTAAAGGCTCTTCTTTTCTACATTCCAATACAATTATAAAGTCAAATATCTCTCTGTGCATAAACAGGCACGCTTATTCAGAAAAATCCAAGGCTCTTTAGCTGACCTGCCACTTCTAGTGCCCTGTGCATAACAAGGGAACGGCAAGACTGACAGCGAAACACCAATATCAAGATCAGGGGTCCTCATTAAAAGGTTCTTTTTCCATAAGAAATCAATTACAGTAAACTTGTCATGCATAAATTGGACACAATGAGAAAAACACTAATTACGAATGTATGTTCATCCAAACATACATGACGCACGGAGCCTACAAAACATGCACAAACATTTGTACTCAATGAAGCTCATTAAATCCCCCAATTGCAGTAGAGGAACGGTGTAGATAGGAACTGTGCACCCATTACGTGGGGGTGAAAGGTGTAAGACAACAACGTTGCAACAAACTTATCTGCTCTAATAAAGCATATTTATTGGGAGCCCTAGGACTTGTGAACCAATACCTTAAACCATTTGTTACAGGTGCAGTATTCCATGTCTGCAAGGTTGAACCTACCACCGCTTCGTTGCACCCCCCACTATTGCTGTTTTCCCGCATCAAATCCTTCTGTCTTGCTGCTCCTTATATTTCAATGATTCAAAGAAGTGAAGACTGCGCTTAGTCCAAAGCGATAGGAACAAGAGCTGCACCAAAGTTCAGTTTGTGGATCCACTCGTCCACATATGATTCGATAAAAAAAAAGAAAGAAACAAAAGGTGCGCTTGGATATACCTATAGAGAGAGGGGAGACAAGGCCTATATAGTGTAGTACCCTCTATGCACTCGAGAAAATATTGGACGATTGGTTCTACTCACATATAAAGAGATGTAATTTCGTGAAAAGAATACCGATCGCGTCTGCCAGCAGTCAGAGGTCGGTTTCTGGCTGATGTATCTGGTCAGTCTTGTGCCTATTGGATGGGAGTGCCAAATAGTGTGGTAACGCTAATTAAAGTAAAACTGTCGAGCAGTATTGCGCTTACCTCAGTTACAGATTTAAAGGTGCTGATTCGATCGTGTTTCTTTCTTTTTGTTATGCTCCTTATATTTGCATTGCCATTCATGAATCTCTCCGGAGAGAGTCCTTCAGTATTTTCGGAACTAAACTCAAAGACTACCTCTTGGAGCACCCGCATAACACCTGAACTGGGAACTGGCACTTATATGACCGTGTCACACACTGTAACTTGCAGCACTTTCGAATTCCGAAATTCCTAATTGTGTGTATAAGTTACCCTCCCATTTAAACTGTAAGCCCTATGGGACAGGGACCTCCATCCTTTTATGTCATTGACACTGAACATTTAATCTGTATTGTAACTATACTTTATATGTATTTAAATTGTATTTTAATAATGTACAAAATGGTATTTATTATTGCAATGTGTTCTACTAATTTATTGTTCTGCTGTACAGTGAATTGCACTCAAGGAGCGCTCTACAAATAAAAATACAGTAGAACTCCCGCTTTTTTAGGGGACCAGAAAAAACGTAAAATCAGGGAAATATATTATGCACAATATATAGGTGGGAAAACAAAACAATTGGTGCTTAGGAAAAACTTAAAATCAGGGGGATGTAAAATTGAGGTTCTACTGTATACAGTACATACATCTGAGCAATGGCTGTACAAGCTGCTAAAAAATCTGTGCAACAGAGAAATATACCTGAATGTAACCCATGTGCTACTGATGTTTACATAAACCATTTATGGGTCAAGCATTTTGATGCAGTTATAAAAACATCCAGGCTGCCCCACTATAGAAATGAGAAGCATTACAAGTACCCTCACCAGGCTGCTGTCCATTAGAAAATTGTTCATTAAATTGATGAACATTGAAAGAAGCTTATCGTAATTAAGATGCTTTTTGTGCCATTGCCCTAAGTTGCAGTATTTAAAGAGACTATAAAGAGATGCAATAAAAGCATATTCATTTTTTTCAATGAAAGTATTGCAATATTAATTTCCAATAATGAAAAATCTGCACTTTACATTAAGTTACTTATTAAAAAGATACATTTTTCCTTCTCGTATACCCCACCACCAAGCAAGTGTTGCTACTAGCTGGTTCGATGGCAGCAGAAGATAAAAGTTTGAGTAGCTAGATAATTATTAATCTGTCTGGTCTGCAGCAACAGAAGAAAGTGACAAATGCAAATCCTATTCTAGGTAAGCAATTTTAAGGAAGATTCTTGGAATCGGAAGCAAAATGCTGCACAGTGTACAATTCATTGCAAGGGTTACCAGGCAGATATGGGAAAAGGAAACAGAAAGGCACTAAGTGCCATCTTCTGATTTAAGCAAAGAACAGCAAGCACAAGAGTCTATTTGTATAGCCAACACTGAAAAAGGTTGTATTAGAACAATCTCTGTGCAGTAACTCTGGAAAACATGTAGACACTATATAGCTTAAAGCTAATAAATATAATTTATACAATATAAATATAAAATAGAGCAGTATATATCTCATCATCCTGTTACTTCAAAGATCTGGATGGGGTTTTTTTTCTAATATAAAAAAATATAAATACTTGTTACAAATTTGCCTAAACTGCAAACCCAGTGGATTGAATTGCCAGTTTATGTATACATCAAATCTATTTAGTGCATTTACCCCCTTGCTGCTTACATCTGGAAGTCATTCGGAGCAGAGATAATCACGTCAAAACATAATTACTGCAACTAGGAAGCTTTATTTTATAATCAATGCTCCTATAAATCAGTTTGTGCTGCTATATATCATCACGAAACATAAATGTGTCAAAAAACGTATCCCCCCCCCCCCCAAATATTCATGTTACAGTAGTTACGGTTTATCTTCCATTTCCCATGAAACAGACAAAAGGGAGGGCATTTCCCTATATGCAAAGATCATTTGATCCCAGAATATTTGCTTTTATGCAAGATTACATTGTTTATAAGAGTCTCATGACCCATACAATAAACAATATGGTAGCTCCTCTTTATAGCCGCTGGTCACAAATTTCTGCTTTACTAAATACCTTACTTACTTACTTAATATAAATTTAAAGAGAAAGAAAGAGAGAGAGCAAAAAAACACTACTTACCGTATATACCCGAGTTTTTCAGCATCCAAAATGTGCTGAAAAAGTCTACCTCGGCTTATACTCGGGTCAGCGGTACCAACCCGAGTAGCTGAGATTGCTGTCACTTTTAATCATTCCTATACCAACAGCACACTTGGGGAGAGACTGCAATATCCCACAATGCCCTCTGTTGGTTATATGAAAGAATAACAGTGCGCCATCTGTTGGTTATATGAAAGAATAACAGTGACTGCAATATCACACAGCGCCCTCTGTTGGTTATACGAAAGATTAACAGTGATGGCAATATCAAACAGCACCCTCTGCACATGGTAGTGGGACAGTGGGACAATGCACACAGTAATCCTTTTGGCAATTCTCTGTCACCATCAACTTTGCAAAGAAGTCCGGTTGATCGCTGGGGGGGTCGCTTTGGCAGAATGTGCGCTGCTGGGAGACAGGGCTGTAGTTGTGTCTAGGCTTATACTAGAGTCAATAAGTTTTCCCAGTTTTTGTAGGTAAAATTAGGTACCTCGGCTTATACTCGGGTCGGCTTATACTCGAGTATATACGGTATATTTCATGTTATAGGCCATGCACTTCTGCATAAGGATAGAAAATCCATGAAGAACAAATATAATCATATATTTTCATGCTACAATGATTTTAAAACTTAAGTAAATAGTAGAGAATCAAGATCTGATAGCACATACGTCTTAATAGACAGGAGTCCAAAAAATACTCGATGGATTGGACAATAAGGGTACAGACCAAAGTGTTATTCGTTATAGATTAGAAACTTATTGGTTATGATGGAAGTATCCAAAAAAGCATAATTTTCTAGATAGAATGCATTCGTTTATAGCAGGTAACGGAAGAAAGATCGGGGTCCCAAAATTCCAGCAATGTTTGGACCCCTTCAGAGATTTAGTTGCATTAATCAACTGCGCCAAGGGCAAAAAAAAATTGCCTCATAATTATGGCTTTAATATTACATTTACTAGATAAATCATTGATGTCAGGCTCAGATCATCAATGCCACACAGAATCATAGACATGCATTATAAATGTGTTTTGACATCCAATTACAAAAAGAGTCATCACAATTATTGTTTCCTCCCCCAGCCATCAAGCATAATCCACAGTCATCACATATTCCTTTTTATTCTTTGGGTATTCACTAATTTACACAAACCTTTGCTCAACATGGCTTTACCCATATGGATATAGGAAGGGAGCATCTACTGTTTATCTAGGATTGTAGTGCATAGTTAATTTAGGAGCCCAAAAGTTCCCCTAAAATTTGAATTACACCCATTGTGCAAGTGCTTTTTAGACTGGAAAGGCTTTAGATAAAAAGCCACCAGTTGGACAGTGGGTTAAACCTCTGAAATTTAGGGGACACTGAATTATTTGCCCTAAAAAGATTACCTAATCACCACCCCTCCAAAAACCCCTGCAGTTATTTAACACAGGAATACCAAAAGAGTACTGATGGTCAGGTGCGGACCGGAAATAAGCCCATTCAATCTTTCAAGGGCCACCACGTCTAAGGGAACCAAACCCACCATGGGAGCCGCCACAGTGAGCCGAAAAAGAAGCCACTGATGCAGAAGAGGAAAACTCGCCAAGGAGAAAGATGACCGCAGGCAAACTGGGGCCTTGCCACCAATTTTTAAAAACTATTATGGGGGGGAACCTGATCACCAATGTATTTTTTTTTCTAACTTGGGCAGATAGTCAGCAAATTTTTTTTTAATTTTATGGGGAAGACCCTGGCCAAGATTTTTTTTATCTTCATTTTTATCTTTATCTTTTTTTATCTTATCATCACCATGCAAACTGAACAAGGCAAAAATATGATCAATAGTATTGCCCAACATATGGTTCTGCATGAGTAAGTTCAGTTGACTTGAGCTTCCAATACTTTAGTAAACTGAGCTTCAGCTCCAAGCATCCTCCAGTGAATGCTGAGTTCTAGCAATAGCTAGGGCCACAAAGTTAATGTTTTGAAAATTATAATGACCTTCATCAACTGAATTTGTTAAAGAAAAAAAAAAAAACCTTCAATGAATATAGAAGTTACCTTCCAAAATAATTCCAATGAGCCAGTGCTTGGCATCTCAGCAGAGGTAGAAACAGCGAGTCTTATTAATTTTACATAACAATGGCCAATGTGAATTCGAGCATATGAGCAATGTATTTAAGCATTAAAAAGGGCCATTATAAAAGTGCTGCTGCCTCCTTTCCCTGTACCGTCAGGTTTGTGTCTCAGAGAAAGCAGAAGCAAGCGCCACGCTGCAGTAAGAAATTAACACCAAGGACCACAAAATCGGTTGGAAGAAAATTAATTCAGCATTTAGAAGGAAGATAAAAAAAAATGGGATGGAACTAATCACAGTGGTTAAATAGGACTGGTAATTAACTTTATTCTTTCATTACCTACATGCCGCTTAAGAGTGGCCAATTTCTTGCATAGGGAAGAGTGGGAAGGTCCCTTGAGATAAGTGATCACAAAGCAACCTTCAGCATATATGTAACTTATAAGATCATTATCTTTATCCATCCTTCACCACGGCACCACAATAGCTACTGCTGAACATGGACTTGATTTTATGTTAGAACTGTCCAATAAGTTCTGTAAAAGGGTTATAACGGCATTATGGCTACTAAGCTGGCACTTCGCTACTGCAGGCTACTAATCTACCCAAAATGCCTTCCCACTAGCAAGAATGTGAATCACTTTCGGCTTTCTGTAGTCACCCAAAGTTTCCATTTGCGGAAACTTCAGGCTGGTTTAGAAAACCGAAGCAACGCTTATGCCATCCCGTCGGGGATACACATTCTTGCGGTGGGAAGGCATTACAGGGAGATTAGCTTCCTGCAGTAGTGAAGATTTAACGCAGGCAACTAAATCTCCCAGTGTGCAACCACCCTTATATAACAAATCCATACTCAGTGTGAAGGAATACAAACTCTATTCCGGAGCGTGATGCTCCAATCTACACGGACGGCTTCAACCCGTGAACACAGCTTCAAACAATAGACACTGGTACTTTTCAGTAATAACTTGCAACAACCATTAATTCCACTCATCCAACCTTGAACATCCTGTCCAGATCCAGATCTCAATCACTTAATTACAATAACCAGGGAGAGCCTTGGTGCCCCGTACAGTAAATGACACTAGTCAGCGTTCCAGTTAAAATGTCTCTCTGTATGTCTTAATTGGCAACATTAACATTTATTGTATAAACTGGGAACAAATGTGGAGCATTAGTTGATAAGCACAAACAATTTCTGTTGGTATCTACATTTATGAAATAAGTACTTTATACTCTTAGATGATGCTCTTAGATTCCTTTGGTCAGAACCAGATTTTCCTACCGTTACATAGGACAGGAGCTCTTCCATGGCTAACAATATGGCAATTGTACAGCACAGGCAAAAGATATGATTAAGGAAAACCTGAGTGCTTTCCCTTTATTTTAGCCTGTATAGCAAGAACACCTACAGAGCAACTTAAAGTGGCTCTACAGACCTAGGGTCATCATTATTTGGTCCTCCACAAGCCAATACAAGTATGGGACCAGTTATGCAGAATATTCAGGACCTGGGGTTTTCCGGATAATGTATCTTTCTGTAATTTAGATCTTTATACCTTAAGGCTACTAGAAAATCATGTAAACATTAAATAAATCCAATAAGCTGGTTTTGCTTCCAATAAGGATCAATTATATCTTAGTTGGGATCAAGTACAAGGTACGGTTTTATTATTAAACAGAAAAATGAAATCATTTTTAAAAATGTAGATTATTTATGGGAGATGGCCTTTCCGTAATTCAGAGCTTTCTGGATAACAGGATTCTGGATCCCATACCTGTATCAGCTGAATATAATACGGACAATCATGGCAGTGTAACAGTACTAAGTACAGGAGAATCCATTAATAGCCTAAACTTCACAATGACAGCCTTTCTACCCTACTTCCCTTACGACCAGAAAGTGTAAGAAGAGTGTTTATTTGTTATTACTACAGTATAAAGTAATTTAGATGTTGTCTGGGCCAGTATACTGCGTTTGTGGCACATACAAGTTGTGACTTGCTATGTGACATTATATACAAATTGACATTCTTTCAGCATCACCACTTTTGCATAGGTCTAACCTAAAATCCCCTCTGTCCCTTTTCTGGATCATTAGTCCACCAGGAGAGAAATCTCATGTTTTGCTTCCATGTTTGGTTATCCTGCATCCACCAAAGAGAATTGTAAAGAGCTGTAGTTCCCACAAAACAGGGCATAAATAGGTTGGCATGTTTGCCTTAAACAACTAATCATTGGTATAGAAACACACAATGATAATATAACATTTGAAAAATATAACATAAATGGCTCCTAAGCACTATAAGAGTCTAACATACAAGGTTCCCACTGGGTAGATATCAACGCAAACTGCTGAGGAATCAAACTGTTCTCACAAGTCATGGGTGTTAAAAAAATAAAATAATCAATTAAATCAATGCTTTAACAGAGTGGCCTTTTCCACACCTCTGAAGCAAGTTGCATTGGAAGCGTCACATTTAAAAATATATGGAGCTGTAAAATAATATGGTTTCATCGTCATAATCATTTATTTATATAACGCCAACAAATTAAAAGTGCTTTACATTATATAAGTAACAGGGAACATACTAGTTTGGGCCGACCTCACACTTTTCTTTGTCAAATCCCGGGACTCATCTTTTATGGACGCTGCGCCTGCTTGCCCCGCCATCAATGGAAATTGCCACCCAAGGTCTGCCAAGCTTTAGGCTATGGACACACAGGCTGATATCTCTGGCTGTTGTCAATCTGCGTATTGTTGCAGGCTGAGAGAAGCAGATCTGCTCCTTGCCCCTTCTCCATTGATTTGAATCCAATCAGCCTGTGTGTGTGCTCACACAGCGGAGCTGAGGTAGCCTAAATATATGAAAGGAGGCATCTCTGGGCTGACCTCAGCTTGCAAAGATACGCAGGCTGCTAACAGCCGGAGCCTTCAACCCATGTGCTCTTAGCATGGGGATGGGTGAATTTAACCCGTTTTGCTGAAAGCTCGCTGGTGGTGTAAATTCACAGAGATTCATTCAAGTCTATGGGCGAATTTATTTATTTTTTTGTTTTGTTTTTTTTTTACACACCTCATTTTTTTTTCTCCCATTAAAGTCTATTTCTGCGGCGAAGCTCGGCAAAAAAGTTTGCTCATTCCTACTCATAGCATTAGGACAGACTAAAACTGCAAGCTGAGTAAGCAACACCTTCATGTAAGATAAAGAGAATTAAGCACAGAATCATTATAGCACAACTACTAAATAATTCCATTAGATTATAAGGAAAAAATGAATGAAGATACAGTGACCCGGCAACAAATGGACTCTTCCTTGTAATTAAGCTGTAATCGTCCTCTGTGTGAAAGTCAGGAGGAGAAATTAAAACAAATGTTAGAGGTTTTAAAGGAAATAAATACAGCAGTGTATTTCTAAGTCTTCATACTGACTGCGCATTTTCTTCTCCGCTCTCTAAAATCGTCCTTTAGGAGCCCTCTTGAGACTTTTATATAAGCTGGTGCGCCTGCAAATTAAAGTAACTGTAGACATAAGTGAACCGAACAAAACAACACTGCACAGAGATTAAAGAGAAAATTAAATCATATTTCAATGTTTCCGAGCCAGTTTATCTGTAAGCAGCCTTTGAATTTTACTCACATTCTTGGCAATCTAATTGCGGCTAGAAATATATCCTCCCGCTCATTAGCTAGCGTTAGATACTAAAGAATATAATAATCTTTAGCTTTCTTTTTTGTAATTAGAGGCATATTACATTTGCCCACAGCAGCCCATCCGCATGTAAATTGATGGGGTCTCTATGGCTTCGTCCAGAGACTCCTTTCTCCCCAAACACATTCATCAAATGAGACTTTTAAATCATTGAAGACACCTGCCATAAACATCATGTATCAGAACTGAAGGCTTTAAACTTCCAATTCCAAGCGCAATAAATACAGAGGGTTGTACCATTACAGAAATTTATATATTTGAACTTGCTTTAATGAAGCAGACAGAAAAACATATGCTTGCATTCGCAGCCAGTAAAAAATAAAAATGCTTGCAGCATTATTCATATTTTGCAAACAACCCTATGCTGCAAAAAGTATAGTAGAAAATATAATGGGGAAAGCAGTACATTTTCTGGGGTAAAAAAGGATTTTGAAAAAATGGATCTCTAACCAAAAACTGGTTTCTGGTTTCATCTTGAAATAAAATGTAATTATAATTAGCTTTCCAGTATACATTAACTAACCATTCAAGATGTTTTAACCTTATTTGTAAATGCAATTGCTATTGAAAGAATGATCTGTCTGGAAGTTTGCATTATCTGCACTTCTGGTTCTGAGTCCTGCAGAGGATTGGGTACCCGCAAAAACCTGTGGTACCCTGCGGGCTGCAGGTAGAAGTTTTGGGAGCGGGTCGGCGGTTCTCTCGGTTTGCAGGTCGGGTGTCTTCTCTAGGGATGCACCGAATCCAGGATTTGGTTCGGGATTCGGCCTTTTTCAGCAGGATTCGGATTCGGCCGAATCCTTCTGCCTGGCCGAACTGAATCCGAATCCTAACTTGCATATGCAAATTAGGGGTGGGAGGGAAATTGCGTGACTTTTTGTCAGAAAACAAGGAAGTAAAAAATTTTTCCCCTTCCCACCCCTAATTTGCATATGCAAATTAGGGTTCAGATTCGGTTCGGTATCTGGCCGAATCTTTCGTGAAGGATTCGGGGGTTTGGCCGAATCCAAAAAAGTGGATTCGGTGCATCCCTAGTCTTCTCAATAGTGAGTTTAACTCCTTTTTTTCTGATCATGCCTACTTCTAATGATGTCACTTCCAGTTTACAATGACTGCACTTCATTTTTTACTCCTTTTTTCTGATCACACCTACTTCTAATAATGTCACGCCCGGTTTACAATGACAGCACTTCCGGTTTCTTGATGGTCAGCGGGTCGTAGATTGGGTTGCGGATAAGTTACTTGCGGGTCGGGTAGCAGGTCCAAGCGGGTAAGTGTGCGGGTTGGGTTCGGGTTTAACAAATTGGTTCTGCGCAGGACTCTATCCCGAAGCAATGTAGTAGAAGCCAGCTGACAACCAAAGCTGATACGATTATAAAACATACAATGACTTCTTTAAAGGACAAGGAAAAGGTTATTTACTTGGGGTGCCAATCTTATAATCTGAATTACTGCCTAAACCAGAACCTCTTTAGCCTTTAGCCTTGATGGTAAATAGCCTTGATGATAAATACACCAATGGCAATTGTAAAGTAAACTGTCAAAGTGTAATAAATTATACAATTCCATAAACTGTAACCAGAAAACGAATATAACTGTAGATCAGTGGCGTAACTACCGGGGGAGCAGGGGGTGCAACTGGGCCAGGGCCTGCACCCCTGCAGGGCACCCCCGGCAGATCGCGCCCGTTGCAGCCAGCTGGAGTCGGCAGCAGCCGCAAAGTAAATTTGCACGGACGAAGGGGGGGCCCGGCTGCACCAGGGTCCGGCTGCACGGCCTGCACCAGGGCCCGTCCCCACCTATTTCCGTTACTGCTGTAGACTGGTTATTATAAATTATATACATAACGAGGCAAGATATCCTTGGTTAAAGAAGGTAAGGGAGCTGAATCAGGTAGCTACCAATGTACAGTATCAACAGGCTGGCCGAAAACAGTCAGAATTTTCTAACCATAAATCTCTTGTATGTTTGGGATGCCAAAACCTAAATATAATCTAATATATAAGAATATAAAGGTATGGGATCGGTTATCCAGAAAGTTCTGAATTATGGAATGGCTGTCTCCCATAGACTGCTCTTTATCCAAATAATCTAAATTTTTAAAAATGACTTCCTTTTTCTCTGTAATAATAAAACAGTACCTTGTACTTGATCCTAATGAAGATATAATTCATCCTTGTTGGAAGCAAAATCAGCCTATCGGGTGTATTTAATGTTTACATGATTTTCTAGGTAGAATTTAGGTATGAAGATTCAAATTACAGAAAGATCCATTATCCAGAAAACCTCAAGTCCCGAGCATTCTGGATAACAGGTCCTATACATGTATAATATAAACCATAAAAGATGAAAAGTCAGTACTAAAGAATTGGGATCTGTGATCCAGATACCCATTAGCTAGAAAGCTCCGAATTATGGGAAGGTCTTCTCCCATAGACTCCATTATAATCAAATCATTCAAAATTTTTAAAACATATTTCCTTTTTGTCTGTAATAATAAAACAGTACCTTGTACTTGATTCCAACTAAGATAAATGTAATCCTTATTGGAGAAAAATCCTATTGGGTTTATTTAATGGTTAAATAATTTTTTAGAAGACAGATTCAAATTACAAAAAGACCCATTATCTATACTGGGTTTAGTATAGACTATGAAGGCACAGTTCTATCTGCACACAATAAAGCAAGGTCTTATGGAGATGATGGTAGTTGTAAACCTTACATTCTTAAAGGAGAAACAAACCCTTAATTAAAAAGACCCCCCCCCTTACCAGATGTTCATGGGCGACATCTTCTCTTCGGTAATCTTAGGTATGAGAACGGTGAATCCGCACATGTTCAGTTGGAGTAATTAACTGCACATGTGCCGAAACGCACGAAAATTGCTGACGCGCCAGAATCATTCAAAAGATTGCCAAAGCGACTAAAGATGGCGCCAGCGAACTCCGCTGGACAGAATCTGTAAGTTAAGCGTTAGGGGCATTTGTTAGGGGGGGGGGAGCTAGGCTGGGGGGGGAGGATGGCGGGGGACTATGCAGGGTAGGGGTTTTTTTTAATTAAGGGTTTGTTTCTCCTTTAAGTGTCTTGATCTTGATAGTCTACTGTCTATGACAGGCAGAAATAAACTATAACCCTGAAAAATCTGGATTACGAACCAAGGAAGGAAGAAGCAAGCATCTTTTTACGGAGTACAAAGTCTAGATATTTCCATATCTGATATAAGTGCAATCACACAGATACCTACCTGCAGGCTATTTTAGAAAGGTTTGATCTGGCTTTCTTTTAGATGCGCCACCTGTGGGAATTGTGGGCTTTGTTGCTCACGTCTTAAAAATAAGTTAACAAGTCCATAAATATAACAAAAGACAGAGAAGTTTTACGGAAACAAAGATAACTGAAATAAAATAACTGTATAATTTGCGCAAATCTAACACTTTTTTGGTGTCCTGGATAATGGATCTTTCTGTAATTTGGATCTTCATACCCTAAGCCTATTAGAAAATCATTTAAACAATAAATAAGCTCAATAGTATTGCTTTGCCTCCAATAAGGATTAATGATATCTTAGTTGGCATCAAGTACAATGTATTGTAATTATTACAGAGTAAAAAGATCATTTATAAACATTTTAATTACTTGGATAAAACGGAGTATGGGAGACGGCATTCCTGTAATTCAGAGCTTTCAGGATAACAGGTAAATCTAGATGGATTTATATAGATGGTTTTGTTGCAAAACAGGAGGATATTAGAAGTAACCTCGGAGTTCCATGACTTGTATAAAAGCACTCGGTAGTACCTGTAGTCATATAATGGTGAAATTCATATTAACAAAGTATACTAGAAAATCATATAAACATTAAATATTTCCAATAGGCTGGTTTTTCTTCCAATAAGGATTAAATATAGCTTATTTTGGATCAAGTACATGCTACTGTTTTATTATTACAGAGAAAATGGAAATCATGTTTTAAAATTTGGATTATTTGGATATGGGAGACGGCCCTCCCGTAATTTGGAGCTTTCTGGATAATGGGTTTCTGGATAGCCGATCCCATACCTGTACAAGTCAGTTGCGACATGATATAGCACAATAAAATACTGCAGGGCTTGATGCTGTATTCATTGTGATACCACAACATTCTAAATTCTAAGAAAGGAAATAGAATAAGAAAAGAACAGTGGCAATTATATTGGAGAAGCTAACAAATATCCACACTCCTTTATTAGCAATAGCCATTAAATGTTTTCTTTCTCCTTACATGAACCGCAAAATATGAAGGCAATAACAAGGCCACAGATTTACATGAAGGCAAAAGCACACTTGACATTTAAAATAAAAAATCAGATACTCATCACATTTTTTTCCCCCGAGTATTTAGGATGACTCAAGTATGTAAAACATCATTCATTTTTAGCACTAAAGTGCACTCAGCAATACCTTTTGGCATAGCCAAATCCTGTTTCTGCTGGTTTCAAGGGCTCAAAGCAAGTGGAAATGTCAAAAATGAAATAAAATATTTGAAGTGTTTAGCCGCCTGTTACGTTCTACCCAACGGCAAACGTTTAACTGGCTGAGTAGCACTCTGCCCAACCGCAAGGGTTTAAGGTCTTAGTACCATCCAAAATAAAAAGATCTGAAAAGACAAACAACTTACATCATTTTCCACCAGACTTCATTCGTTCAGTTATCATGGTCAGTGGGCCTGGGAAACAGCTTGAATTTTTTCGCATCATTGAATAAATCCGGGTTCTTTGTAGAAATATTTTAAAGCATGTTATTAAGTAAATTCATGCAAGCTAAATCTAAGTACTGATCGTAGCAATATCAGTACAGGTATAGGACCTGCTATCCAGAATGCTTGGGACCTGGGGTTTTCCAGATAATGGGGTCTTTCCGTAATTTGGATCTTCATACCTTAAATAAACCCAATAGACTGGATTTGCCTCCACTAAGGATTAATTATATCTTAGTTGGGATCAAGTACAAGCTACTGTATTATCATTACAGAGAAAAAGAAAATCATTTTTAAAAATTTGGATTATTTGGAAAAAATGGAGTCTATGGGAGAAGGCCTTTCTGGATAGCGGGTTACCAGATAATGGGTTCCATACCTGTATTCTCCTAATTCTGATTATGCTGGCCTCATTATGCAGTAGTAGTGTAAAGGTATAGGATCTATTATTCGGAAAGCTTGGGACCTGGGGGTTTCCAGATAAGGGATCTTTCTGTAATTTCGACCACCATACCTTTAAGAGGACCTGTCACCCAGACACAGAAATCTGTATAATAAAATTCCTTTTGAAATTAAACATGAAATCCAATTTCTATTTTTTATTAAAGGATTCATAGTTGTTGTAAACACGTTTAAAGATCTCAGCTGTCAGTCAAATATTGCCTGCCCCTCCTCTATGCCTTAGGCTTAGGGGCGGGACAGACAGTTACTTTCACTTTCCATTCAGCACTTCCTAGATGTTACTGCTTTCCCCGCATTCCCCGGTGCTCTTCACCATTTAATTGTATAGCCAATGCATAGAGATGGACATTGGGTCCCCCATTCTGGTACACAAACAAGATTCTGAGATGATACAAGGCTTGTCTGAATAACAGTGTCCACAAAATGGCTCCTGCCTGCTTGCTATAATTATGAATTTCCAGACTGATGGAAACAAGATTCAAATAATTTATATAGTGTAATTAAAGTTCATTTTGCTTGACTAATGTAATAAAATAGGATTTTGAATAATTTTTTTGGGTGGCGGGTCCCCTTTAAGGCTGCAAAAAAAACATTTAACTATAACATAAACCCAATAAGCTTATTTTGCCACCAATATGGATTCCTGCAGCTTATATCAAGGACAAGGTACTGTTTTATTATTACAGAGAAAAGGAAAATTATATTTTCTATGAATGGAGTCTATGGGAGATGGTCTTTCCGTAACTCAGAGCTTCTTGAATAAATTAATTTCCATATAAGGAAACCCATACCTGTACAAGGGCTGAAGCTGGTCATGTGCAGATTTGGCTTACTAGTTTGAAGATACAGAAAGATTATACACATCAAACATACACATTACACCTTACCAGACCAAACAGGCTTTATGCCAAACAAAGGCACATATTAAGTCACCTGGTATATGCCTGGTGGTGGCTAACCCCTAATCCTAACAATCAAGCGGTAGTCCTCGAGGCGGGGTTAATCTCCTCATTTGAGGCTCTGGCTAATCATTTGCACAGGGGACTTGCCTCTATATATAATATATACAGTCTCACACACCTGGTATGAAGACGGTATGTACAAAAGATGGTGGTCTTCCTTTACCGGAAGAAAAATCAATGGTCCAAATGGACCCCTTTGTGGGGCAATGATAACCTGACACAGCTGAGGCTGTTGCTTGATGCTGCCACCTGGGCGGTAGCGGAGATTACGTTCCTAGGTGATGTAGTACATTCAGGGGAGCTTAAGCAGTTTGCACAGCTGAAGGAAGACTTTGGCTTGCAAAATCACGTTTTTTATATCTTTACAACTACACCACACTCTCCCAACACAGTTTCAAGAGGGTGCCACCGAGGTAGTGGAGACCTTACTAGAAAAATATCTGAGACACCATGAACTCGCAAGGTCCCTTAGTTGGTTCTATGCCCTTCTCCTGCAGGGTTATTCGGATCCACAACACTTCTGCCAGAAATGGCATCTGAAGTTTCTCGAGTTAAACAAAGGGGACTGGAAAGAAATTTTGAGCCAAATCCCGAGAGTAATATCTTCAGAGTAATATCTCCAGTAGAGATAGGCACATACAAAGTTTCTCAACCATGTATGCTTGACACCTCACAGACTGGCCTAGATCTACCCTGGATGCCTTGATGTATGCCCCAAACGTAACCATGACCAAGGCAACTACAGACACGTATTTTGGAAAGAAATATTGCATTACGCTGAAGCCAAGCTGATTATTTACTCTACAGTTTACCTGACCATGAAAACTACTGTGTTTACAGTAAAAAGGAAATTTAATCCTGCAACTACATCAGATAGGGGCCCATAGTGTACATAGCAAACGGGAATATTCTTATGTTTTCAGATTATGAACTTTTGCATTTATATATAGCATTGAAACATTATTATTAGCCTATTTATCAAAGGTAAGATTTTGGTGGCTTTTGGGTTTTTGAAACCACGACTAAACCCACTTTCTTTAAAACTTTGAACGTCATGACATTTAATAAAAGATTCAATAAAGAAAGAAAAGTGCGCTGCACGGTTTGCTAAAAAAATTTTTTTAGTTTTTCAGACAGTTCCTGGCGAAGAAAGAAATCAATAAACCTGTAACTCGACATAAAATGGTCCAATAGGATCAGCGCAGCATCTCCCATTGACTTCTACAGGACCTCAACAACTTGTACCTGGTGACGGTTTGCATTAGTGGTTTTTGTAGTTTTTACACGTGAATGTGGAAAAATATCAAAATTGTTAGTAAATGGGCCCAATATGTCTTCAGTATCAGTAATGTGGTGTGCAGAGAAACCTCTTTATTCTGCATTGTTTATGGCTCTATTCGGGTAAGAGCCTTTACTCTTGCACCCCTGTATTTCATTTGTTTTTAAGCAGTGCTCTCCAGTACTTAATTTTTTCCCCTTTAGTGTACAAATACCTGTAATTATTTATCTCGATTTTTTAATCTCCTGGGACCTTATTATCTGATACAATATCATATATCTAACATTTATTAATGTAGCACTCCTTATTACAAGGTATTATGTTTTAAAATGTATAGACAGAGGGAACAGACTGCAATAAATAACAGATACATTGTTTTTAAGAATAAATTACAAACAGAGCTTACAATCGTAAGTATTCTATAATGATGCTATTTTCAAACCATATGGCCTGCTTTTTCCCTTTAGATATAGCTATAATTCTACACATTTTCTCTCTCTCTCTCTCTCTCTCTTTTGCCCTCTCCTCCCTCTCTCCGCCCTCCCTCTCTGTCCCAGCTCTCTTCCTCCCAGCTCTCTCTCTCTCCCAGCTCCTCTCTCTCTCCTAGCTCCCTGTCTCTCTCCCTCCTAGCTCTCTCTCTCTCCCTCCTAGCTCTCTCTCTCTCCCTCCTAGCTCTCTCTCTCTCCCTCCTAGCTCTCTCTCTCTCCCTCCTAGCTCTCTCTCTCTCCCCTCTGTCCTTATCTTTATCTTTTTTAAACCTATCCTAAACATTCATCTAATATATTGAACCAAAGGTTTGTTCCCAGAGAGTTTGACCTTTTACAATAATATACATAAGGCTAGAAGACTAATGTTACTGTGTACAATTGAAGAACACAGATTCCTAATAACTGGTAAATAAAGTTTTCATAAATGCAATAAAATACTATTTTAACCTGAGCGTAATCTATAATTTTCCTTTAAGAACAGAAACTGATAGTATAGAACCCCTGGAGGAAGATGTGGGCTTTTTTTAATATTTTTGTCTCACCAATTAAAAAGAAAAGTTACATTACCAGAAATATAATATAGGACTTCCGAGCAGTATAATTATTTTGCTGTAACAGGAACATATTTGATTTTCATATAAATGAATATTAATATATAATGTTAATATCATTTTATGAAGAGGAAACGAAAAAATGCATATGCCATCGGGGAAAAACATATGAATTTAAACATAGGCCTAGAATTTGAAAGCAGAAAATATTCAAGTTGGATGTTTCTCAGCTTTTCTCTAAGTTTAATGAACCCATAAAAAGTCGACATAAGCAAAAAAAATGAACAGTTGTAATTCAGTCACTGCAGCTGCAATAAAGGTTTTTCTTGTTGTTTTTTTTTCTTCTTTCAAAACAGACCACACACATATAATACCAAGAAAGGATTCAGTCTAGCAAAAGGCCAAAAAAAAATGATTTGGACAGTAAATTGATTTGATTACATTGCTCCACTGATCCAATGGCCCAATGTTGTAAGAGTTGCCATTTTATTTTTTGGGTTGACATTCCCTTTAATGATGTACCTGTTTTGAATTGTCATGTTCTCTTCTTTCAGCTTCAGCTCTCTCTGCTGTACTGCCATGATTTGTCTGGAAAAATCATCTGGAGTTCTAGGAAAACAACAACAGCACAAATCCTATTAAATGAATGGAATTGTTTACTTCATTTTTTTACCGATTGATTTATCATTAACAAGCAAACAGATAAAAGTCGTGAATTGTTTTGTTTCTTGTATACTTTATAGCAGTTCATTTATGATACAGTATGATTTTATGTCCCTGGATTTGACGGCTTCCTGGAATTGATGCCATTTTTTCACAGTCCCATAAAAGAATAAGTGGCATCTTTTTTTTCCCCCTGGATATTCCATTTTCCCAGAATTCAAACATGCCAGTATGACATACCCTTGTTTGCCATAATATCAAAGCCTGAGACTGGACAGAGCCATACAGCCTGAAAAGAGATCATTCCTGGACTTGGAAGTGGAGTCTTCCAATACTGGGTGTAATAAAGCTTAGTCCATTAACAGGCAATCGATTGCATGGGTGAGGAAACAGACAAGCTACTGCTTAGGTATGGGACATGTTATCCAGAATGCTAGGGGTGGTAATTTGGATCACTATACCTTAAGTATACCGGTATGGGGCCTGTTATCCAGGACCAGGGGTTTTCCGGATAACAGATCTTTCCGTAATTTGGATCTTCATACCTTGTTTACTAGAAAATCATGTAAACATTAAATACACCCAATTAAATGGTTTTACTTCTATAGCTTAGTTTGGATCAAGTAGACGGTACTGTTTTATTATTACAGAGAAAAAATAAATCAATTTTAAACATTTGGATTATTTGATTATAATGGAGTCTACGGGAGAGAGCCTTTCCGTAATTCAGAGCTTTCTGGATAACAGGTTTCCAGAAAACGAATCCTATGCCTGGTTTGCAACCAAAACAGATTACTGGTCTCTTAGCTGGAATAAAGTGCAACGTACTGCTTTATTATTAAAGAGAAAAGGGAAATAATTTTGAAGAATGTTAATTATTTGCTTAAAATGGACCCTAGGGGAGTAATATGGAGCTTTCTGGATATCGGGTTTCAGGATAAGAGAACCAATAACTGGGATACAAGGCGAATAGTCCCTTAATCCAGGTTCATATTACATGACAGTTCAGAAACCAGTGAATTCTTTAGAATTTTAGAATCTGCCCTGTAGCATCAGCTTCTAAGACAGATGAATCTCAATTTCTGCTTGGTGATTTCAGACAACCCCTAAGCTTCTCAACAGAAGCCCAGAGCCCACGGACCAATTGCAATGCCAATGACACTAAAAAGATGGCCTAATAAGATGCAAGATAGCAAGCTCCTGTGGATAATCATAAAAGCCTGGACCGTAACGGTTATATGGCTGGTGAACCTCTGTGCTGGTACAGTATGTTTCATATATAAAATATAGCATTTTAACCATTTTAGTTTAATAAAACTAGTTTAATAGTCAGTGTGGTACTCCATAAAAAAACAGATTGATGATTTGCTACCCAATACTTAAAAATATTGGCATTGTCTCCGATGAAGTCTACCTGACAAACAATGAGCAACAAACTCCCAGAGAACAAGAATCTGTGCTGTTTTGTTTTAGTCTGAATCCCGTCTGAAGTAAAAACATTAATGAAGATCCACATCTCAGGAACTCGGATGAAGATGAAGCTCCATCTGTGCTTTGCTAGTAAATTGACAGAACGTTTAAAGCATTCCTTGGAAATCCAGGGTTCTCATAATTTCCTGAGGAGAGTGACACACAAAGCCATCTCCCTTTTATCAATCCTTGTGACTTTATAAAGCTTTTCAAGCCGGATGATCAATGTCTGCAAGTCTGTTCCGACAGCCCCTACTTCCGTTAATTTGCCAGTCACAGTGTGCCGGGGCCAGGTGTACGTTGTTAGAAATTGGAACGTAATATCCAGAAAATCACAAGCACCCCGCCATCTGTTCTCGACCTGTTTGCTAATCAGATAGTCCAGGTTGGGCTTTTTACTGCACATTGAAACTGCAACTAAGGACTATCGTGGAGACAAATACCTGTCTCTGTACCATATTCATAAACAAATTACATTTTCAAACCAAATTTCCCACTTTCTTTATCAACTCCCATTTCTATACAGACTGTCACTTGAAACAATCCCTGACAAAACAAAGCAAAACAAATATTTCCTGCAAAACACAGCTTAATTATTGCAAGATAAGTATAATATCCCACAGGCTGCCTGTGTAAAGGAGAATTCAACCCCTTATTAAAAAAACCCTACACCCCTATCCTACTTAGACCCCCTCCCTCCTCCCCCACCCCAGCTGCTACCCCAGATAAATGCCCCTAACTTTTTACTAACCCCCTCGTTGCAGATTTAGGGCATCGGAGTTTATGGCAGCCATCTTCTTCTCTTCGGTCTTCTACGGGAAGTGCCGTATCGCCACATGCGCAGTTGGAGCAGTCTGCCGGTCCTGAACAACTGTGCATGCGCCAAAATTGCAGAAGCCCCAGACAAAGACCAGAAGTTTACAAAAGAAAATGGCAGCCGTGAACCCCTAAAGATCAGCTGAAATGTTAACCAGCATTACTAGGACGCTATCTGCACCAAGACATCTAATAATGTAATTTTATTACTTTTAATTACTTGACTTTTTATTCAGCTTTTGTCCCCCAGTCTCTCATTCAAACCACTGCCTGGTTGCTAAAATAAATTGTAACCTAACAACCAGTTAGCTGTTGACATTTAAAACTGTAGAGCAGATGAACAAAAAGCTATATAATTCAATAAATACAAATAATAAAAAATTTAAATCAGAAGAGCACTGTCTACAGCATACTATAAATTCAATCCAAAGGTCAACTACCCCTTACGTGGGGTTTTTTGTCCTTTCCTTTAAAGGAGAACTAAAGCTTAACTAAAGAAATTTCTGGAAATGTTGTACATTATGTTTAGGGCTGCTAAAGGCCTAAGACAACCACAGGCCTTTAGCAGTAAAGATCTGTGTCTCCAAAGATGCCCCAGTAGCTCCCCATATTCTTTTCTGCTGATTCACTGCACATGCTTTGTGCTGCTGTCACTTACTGAGCTTAGGGACACACTCACAATATACAGTACACATAGAATAGAAATGTCCTAATATAAGGCTGATTAGTAATTAATAAAGATAACTACATGGCAGCATAGTGCAATTAGCATCAGAATTTAATAATCAGCCCTGTAGCATCAGCTTATATTACAGACCAACCTCCTTTTCTGCTTGACAATTTGTGATGACCCCTAAGCTTAGCTTCTCAACAGCTGCTCAGAGCCCACTGATCATGTGAGTGTCACAGACACTTTCCAAGATGGTGACCCCCTGTGACAAGTTTGAAGTCCTGGATCATTGCTGCTATTGACAAGCTGAAACTTTAAGCTGGTGCAATAAGTTCAGTATATAAAATACGGCATTTTAAGCCATATTCATTTGTAGGGTTTAGTTCTCCTTTAAAGAACAAGTATAGGGCGACATTGGCCCTTGTTAACAGTTACTTTTTTTAACCGGATCAGCTGGAACATTGGCAGCCGGGGGTCTCTGGTGAAGACTACAAGATGCACACAATTTTATCCAAAGAAAGGAACTGAGCATGTAGCAAGTCTAAGTCGGAGTTCAGTATTAGTCTAATATGATCTAGCCCAAGTATTAGAAAGAGGTGTATTTCATTACAGCCCTAGGGCAAAGCATGCACATTTAGGAAGCGGGGTAAGCAGTTGTGTGATACTTTTTGTGCCCACCCTTTCATATGGCCAGCATTCATAATACTGCTTTCCAACTGAAAAACTACAAAATACCCATTCCCCATAGCTGATCACTAAGAAGCCCATATGCCAGTTGTATGATCATATGAACACAGTACAGTGTATAAATCTGATCCATCTGATCCATCTGATCTGTTATGTATAAGATAAGTGGTATAACTACATTACTGGGCCTCACAGCAAATTCAATTTAGGGCCTCTAACTATTGGCAAGTCAACAGATTCTCAGAAGTTATATTGAAACTGCTTATTATTTAGGGCCTGAGTAGGCCCACTACCCTCCCTACAACTGCAGAGTCTGCATTCTCTGTAGTTATGCCCCTATGCCCCCTATGCCCCCTATGTTAATAGACTTGGGGGGGGGGGGGGGTAATGTAATAACTGGTACAATGTTTGCTTTATTTGTGTAACCAAGTCAATACAGCAAAACAACATCTACTGCACTAAAGCATAGGATCTGGCCAAGGGGGGCTAAACCTTTACCCTTTAAAGAGGATATAAACCCAAAAATACCATATTGCTTAAAGCAAACCAAAATGTATTCCTAAGCAACTTTTCACCAAGCATTCATTAAAAAAAATTTTCAATGGTCTTAAAGTTGTCATTACAATTTAAAAAAAAGTGTGTCAATTTCTTTATGTATTTCTGCTTCAGTCTAAAAACCAAAAAAAAAAAAGCAAGAGAGATTGCGTTTAATAGAAATTCCTTTTACTAATATCTTTAAAACCTGTAAAAATTCTGTAAGGAATGTATATTGGGAAGTTGCTTAAAATGCAGTTTCCTTCCATTAGGTAACTGCACATCATGGGTAGCACCGTCATCTGCATATGGTGATAACAACCCACTTATTTCTTTTATGAGATCACTCAGTTTAAAGGAATTGTTCAGTGTAAAAATAAAAACTGGGTAAATAGATAGGCTGTGCAAAATAAAAAAATAGTTAGGCAAAAATGTAATGTATAAAGGCTGGAGTGACTGAATGTCTAACATAATAGCCAGAACACTACTTCCTGCTTTGTAGCGTCTTTGGTTTCCACCGATTGGTTACCAGGCAGTACCCAATCAGTGGCTTGAGGGGGGCCACATGGGTCATAACTGTTTGCTTTTGAATCTGAGCTGCACGCTGAGGATCAATTGCAAACGTACTGAACAGTTATGTCCCGTGTGGCCCCCCTTCAAGTCGCTGACTAACTCAGAGTTAGAGAGCTGGAAAGCAGGAAGTAGTGTTCTGGCTATTATGTTAGACATCCAGTCACTCCATGCTTTATAGATACATTATTGGCTAACTAACTATATTAGAAACATTAGAAACAGTTTTTAATTTACACTGATCTGTTCCTTTAAACCCTAAGGTAATATCCCATAGCATATAAGGATAGAATACCTTTAAAGGATACGTTAACCTTCTTTTAAAATAAGTGAATGTAAAATTGATGAGGGGGCTATTCTAAGCACTTTTGTAATTTAAATTCATTATTTATATTCTTTAATTCTAAGATATTAAGGGATACATGTACTGTTAATATGAATGAGAACAGCACCACCTGCTGGTCAGTTTCCCACCAATCTGACCACCAAGTAGTCAAGGAAGTTGTCAGGAGAAAGAAAGAGGCGGTTCTTCTGCTTAGGATAAGAATTAGAAACCTTTCTCACATCTTTCCTAAGCAGAAGAACATCAGAGCAGCCTCTTTCTTTCTCTTGACAAGTTCCTTGACTACTGGTCAGACTGGTGGGAAACTGACCAGCAGGTGGCGCTGTTGTAACAAAATTCATTCATATTAACAGCACATGTATCCCTTTATATTTTGGAATCAAAATAAAATAAATAATGAAAGTACACTGCAAAATTTCTTAGAACAGCACAATCATCGATTTTACATTCACTTGTTTTAAAGGTTTACTTATCCTTTAACCAATGCCCTTATACTGTGTATATTGTGAACACCACAAGTCGTAATGGGCAGGATTCCCTGGCAGGGAACAGTGAAGTTTTGACATCTGTCTGCCATTCTGATGGCACATCTCCCGCTCTGTATATGTCGGTACGCCAGAGACGAGTGTATTTCAGATATATTCCTGGCCTTTGTAGCCTCCTCTCTGACAGTATACTCATGAGCTTGGCTGCCACTGAAAAGATTCTCTTCTCTGCCCTCTGAACAATAAGCCTTGTATCTGTTTGTAAAATGATGAACACACTTTTGTTTCTTTCTGTAATGGGGCTGCTCAGGCTGGAGCGCTTCCATCTACAGCCTACCCTTTGCCAAATTAATTTTATTTAATTATCTCCCAGGGCTAAGCTTGAATACATTTTATGTTAAATTCGCCGTTTCTCCCTGTTCCCAGTGAAATGGACTTAATATCCTTGTTAAAATCTGATTAAAAATAAAATTGAGTTTTTTGAAGTCTGATTATCCCATGAAATGGAATTTTTAAACCTAATTAGCAGAAGATTTGCATATATTTCTTCAGCAGCATTATAAAGGAAGTAGAAATATATTTATCAATGAATGCACTGCTTCCTCGGGCCAGCCCCATACAGGAAACAAATTGATCCCATTTCTCATTAGTCTTGAGCACCATTGAAAAGGAAGTAGAAATATATTTATCAATGAAAGCACTGCTTCCTCGGGCCAGCCCGATACAGGAAACGAATCGATCGCATTTCTCATTACATGGGTGCGCACACCTTTTCCATTCTCTCAGACAAAAATCCTTTAATTCCAAGAAAAATATTGCTGCACATTAGCTGTGTAACATCATATTAATCCATCTCCCACTTCCTCTGCTCTGCCATTGAATTGGTTGGGTTATTTAATGCCTATTATTATTACAGGTAGAGGATTTATTATCCAGAATGCTTGGGACCTGGGGTATTCCGCATAAGGGACCTTTTCGAAATACGTGTCTCAATATCTTATTATATCATTTAAACATTACATAAACCAATAAGATTATTATGCCACCAATATAGATTCACGCAGGATTAACTATACGGTTACATTTTTTAGAGAGGAAAGGGAAATCACGTAAAAATTTGAATTATTTTCTTTAAATGGAGTCTATGAGAGATGGCCTTCCCGTAATTCAGAGCTTTCTGGATAATAGGTTTCCAGATGATGGCTCCTATACCACTACAGGTATGGGACCAGTTATCCAGAAAGCTCCGAATTATGGAAAAGTCTTCTTCCATTAACTACATTTTATGCAAATAATCCAATTTTTTTAAAATGATTTCCTTTTTCTCTGTAATAATAAAACAGTACATTGCACTTTATCCAAACTAAGATATAATTAATTATTATTGGAAGCAAAACTAGCCTATTGGGTTTATTTAATGATTTTCTAGTAGACTTAAAGGGCATGTAAAGTCTAAAATAGAAAAAGGCTAGAAATACTGTATTTTGTATACTAAATATAAACATGAACTTACTGCACCAGAAGCCTAATCAAACAAATAATTTATGCTTTCAAAGTTGGCTACAGGGGGTCACCATCTTGTAACTTTGTTAAACATCTTTGCAAGACTAAGACTGTGCACATGCTCAGTGTGGTCTGGGCTGCTTAGGGATCGCCATAAACAAAGCTGCTTGAGTTCTGCATGGCTGGGACGATGGGGGCTCCCCCTTCTGTTCATAAGTATGATTGTTTCCCTGCTCAGCAGTTAGGGACCATCTGACAATTCCTATCCACAGCAGTAAATGAAGGGAGAATTTCACTGCATACAGTCAGGTTTCTTATAAAAACTGTACACTTTTTTTTTTATTAAAGTATATTGAAGATAGGTTTCTTTTTCATTAAAGAAAGTCATAATTGGATTTTATTTTTTTGCCTTTACATGCCCTTTAAGGTATGATCCAAATTACAGTAAGATCCATTATTCATAAAAACCCCAGGTCCCGAGCAATCTGGATAACAGGTCCCATACCTGTACTATTATTAACACATTTATAAAGCCCCAACATATTCCACAGCAATGTACAATATAAGGGTGTATAGATCAAACACATAGAGTGAATAGGTATGTGACCTGTTATCCAGAATGCTTGGGACCTGGGGCTTTTGTGTAACTGATCTTTCTGTAATTGGATCTTCATAACTTAAGTCTACTAGAAAATCATGTAAACATTGAATAAACCCAATAGGCTGGTTATGAATCGAATAAGGATTACTTATGTCTTAGTAGGGATCAAGTACAAGGTACTGTTTTATTATTACAGAGAAAAAGGAAATAATTTTAAAAAAAATTTGATTTAGACAGAATGGAGTCAATAGGAGACAACCTTTCTGTAATTCGGAGATCTCCGGATAACGGGTTTCCGGATTATGAAGCCAATACCTGTAAAGCCCAGCTTTAGGCCCATAGTTTACTGGACAGCTAAGACACTTTTTCATGTTATGTTTAGTTTTCATCTCCCTTGGAAGTTGAGGACAAACAAAGCTGGTAACCCAGACAAACAAAAAACTGTTTAGGTTCCCCAGATATATGGGGCAATAAGTTGTGACATTCTTGGGACTCATATCCCAGCACACTCCTACTTAGTACCCTCCCTTATAACCCCACAGTGATCCTTCAGTCAATTGGACCAATCTTTACAAAACATACCCCATTATCACTCCCAATTGCACTACATCTAAGGATTCCTAGTTAAACAATCCAGTTTAGTACAATTTATCCATTTATAAACAAAATGATTTTTCCATTAGTAGCCTCAAAGCCAGATATTAGTAGGGTACTTAAAGGAGAACTAAATACTAAAACTAAATACGGTTAGAAATTTTACACACTAAACCTACTACATTGGCCTGAAGGTTCAGCATCTCTATGACAGTAATAATTTAGGCCTTCAAAGTTGTGCACAGGGGGTCACCATCTTGGATTTTGCTGGGAGTGTCACCGTAACAACGCACAGTGGTCTCTGGGCAGCTGTTGAGAAGTTAAACTTAGGGGTCCATGTCAGAGAAGGTGATACTACAGGCATGATTATTAATTTCTGATACAAACTACTTTCTGAGCTGCCATATTATGATAATCTGAATTATTAATTATTCTTGTATTATGAAGTTTATATTTTACTGTATATATACAGTATATTATTAGTAGCTCCCTAACTGACAGCAGCACAGAACAAGTACTTTTTAATTAATAGAAAAAAAGATGGGGAGATACTGGAAACATATATAGGTATAGATCTTAATTTTTAAACCTTTGTGGCTGCCTTGGTACAGAACCCCAAATCATAGTGTGCAGCATTTCTATCCTAATTCTTTACTAAAGGGGAACTCCACACAAACAATTTAAACTTTTTGAAAAGTAAACATTTCAAGCAACTTTGCAGTATACATCAATTAAAAAATATGCAGACTTTTCATGATTTTTAATGGTTTCTGAGCCTCTAAGCCTAGCCCCTGCTCTCCTGCTGATCTGTCTGACTACTTTGCTGAGCTGACTGACTACTGTTACTTTGTATCAGCAGCCATCTGTCATCAGTCTGCATCCTCCAAACCCCACAATCCCCTGCACATGTGATTTTCTGTAAATTGTGGAGAAGTTGTTATAATTTATAACAACAGTGTTGTAGTCCCTCCTTCCCTGCCAGGATTTCAAATGAAGCAGAAAGAGAACTGTTAAACAACTGGATTTCAGCAAAGAAAATTGCATTTATTCATACTTTTTGAAGAAACAGGTAACGGAGTTTCTGTGTTATGTGGGCCTCTTTATCAAATTTTGGTTTATCAAATTTTGGATTGAAAGCCGGAGTTCCCCTTTAAGCTTTAGTTCTCCAAGTGATAACATATTGGGAGGGGGCGTCCCCAATCCCTTCATTACTACTCACCTCTGCTAGCACTAAACTCTATAATCATTTCATTTTGGGGTGACATTCTGTATACGGAGCAATAATATTAGTGTGTAGACACACATACACAGACTTAGTACCAGTGATCATGCCCAAGGAATGCGTGCCAAGGCAGCAAAGCCATTAATCCTATTTACCTTGAAGTCACACAGATTTATTTGATGCCTTTTTCAAAAGGTCTGTTCCTCCAAAAAAGGAAATATGTCAGTTGGGGAAATAAACTGGAGCTTAATATCAGATGAAATGTCGTCAGTCCCCAAAAGGGTGACCAATGACCAGTACAAAGAATTTATACAGGCTTAACTTCCCACGAAACTGAATGTATTTCCATGAGTCACATCCATTTTGGTTCAGCAGTTTAGTGCACTGAAGAACTGAAGCATTGAGCATTAATCCAAAAATGCTGCCTAAATCCAGTGCCTCTATAGAGGGAGAATAAATAAAGCTCATTGAAGAGAATCATATCCTAAAAGCATGTAAAAACTCTTTGCTCAGTGTATGTTCTGTGTATATTTGTCATGTATGCATAGCATTTGATCACAATCATACAAATGGTCTGTCAAATGCTGAACAATATTGGTTCTGGTGGAATAGCCAGAGAAAGAATAATTATAGTTTGTTTAATGGTTTGTCATCTCTTAGGTTCAACATTGTATAGAATATGTCTGCACTTTATATATATATATATATATATATATATATTTACATATAGAAACAAAATCAACTATTACTAAGACAGGAGAAACCATTTTCTAAGCACAGTTTGTGCAGACTGTGAGCAAACCCTGAAACCTGTGATACTGACAGAGGATTTTATGTCTAAGTCTGAAAGGGGAGCTTTGGGAGAGAAGGAGGGGGATTATGTAACAAATAACTGACATAAGATAATACACAAGAGCCATGAATATCCTGTAAATTATATCCTTATAATACACAAAAGCCATGAAAATCTTGTAAATTATATGATGTCATTTCTGTCACATGACTCACTGAAATTTGTGTATTATAATAAATAAAGTACCCCCAGTTGCAAAATATGAGGATATTAGAAGTTACCTCTGTGTTCCATGAAACTCCTCGGTAACTTATAATATCCTTATAATTTACAAGATGGGGTACTAAATTTGCTATATAATACACAAAAGCCATGAATATCCTGTAAATGATATCCTTATATATGGTGACTAGTGATGTCATCAGTTATAAACGGTGAGTAGTTTTTGTCACATGACTCACTAAAACATGTGTATTATAATAAATAAAGTACCATTGTTGGAAAATGAGGATATTAGAAGTAACCTCTGAGTTCCATGACCTGTATAAAAGCACTCTGCCTTTAGTCTTTATGAAGCAAACACACAGCTTTATTTTTTTAGTGTTACTGTTCCTTTAATATACTAATGTATTTTTTCATGTGGATTAAAACAAGTTAAGTACACGACATACAAGGCATTTTATCACTGTCAAAGCTCAAAAGTATAAATCACATCCTTTTGTAATTCTAAAACAAAATCAAAGTTAAACTACGTAAACCAAAAAATTTGGAAAACCTAAAACAGCTTATATATTATTTGAACCTGTCATATAGCTGTATAATACAATCCAAAATGAACCAAAGTATTGTTCTTAGAAATAGAATTGCTTCTCCTATATCCTCCTTCCTAAAAGTTCTTAAAACGGATTTGATTATTTTCAGTGCTTGTATCGATGGTTGTTAGGAATCGGAGTCTGTACATTTGGCGACTCCATATACCCAAAATTGCTTCCGACTCCACAGCTCTGCTGCCCAGTAACCCATAGTAACCAGTGAATGTGATTAATACAGTCTAATACATTTTAAATAAATGTATTGGGAGACAGAACAAGCTCTAGCTTTGCAGAATCTTTGAGGAAGCAATGTTCAATGAGGACACAAAAAATGTAACACGACTCAACATAATGTAGGAGTACTGCAAAATACAATGATGGATATTACTCAGAGACACAGTTGACCAACTAATTTACAAGTCTACCAGTTATATGAGCAATTGTGTTGAGAGCTACAGAGTTGCAAGAAGACACACATCAAAAAAGGAAAAAAATGGCTACACCCACGGATCCAGTTGAAATTAAAGAGATTTTAAATAGTCTGTCGTATAATTTATGAATGCTGCAAAATTCCGAGAGGAGAAAATGTAGTTAAGCTACAGTTTCCGGTAAAAAAAACAGCAAATGCATGCAAGTTTCTCTGCTAATTGAACTGAAGCAGAATTACCATTTAAATAACCCTGGTTAGTTGGAGATTACTACCCGCAGAGTTCCAGAAGACATTGCGACTGCCTAGGGTTAATTAAGGCTCAATTAGGGCAGTTTCAGTCTAATGGCTTGATTTAACAAACTGATCTGCGACCAAAATACACAAGGACAAGAACACTTTACTAGTTGTTTTCTGAACCAAAGTTTCTCAGACTTTGGGGTGGTCTTAAATCAGTGTAAGAGAGGCCCCAGCCTGAAGCCCCATTAGGGTACAAAAGGCGCGCAATTCAGATTGAACACCATTCCTAATAAAAGCTGATCCATTATAGTTATCCGTTAGCTTAATTATGTATACCACTGCACCTGCTAACAATTAGACATGGGCAGCTGTTTAGCTCCTATGAGGATGTTATTGGCCGATTCATTTTTGCCATGCCAATTTTGCCATATTCTCAAAGGCTACCTAGCTACAACCTTTTTCATCAACAACCATTTAAAAAAGCCAAACACGAGCGTTGCCTAGTAGCCCTTGGATATCGCATATCTTGATTGAATTCCCATTAATATATGCCAGCATGCCTAGCAAGTAAGAACAATTAGACATGTAGCCGGACATGAAAGCAACTATGAAAAAACTCAAGAATCACTGGGCTTCTAAAGAACATTCAATCCACTCTTGACTTTGCTGCAAAAGCTTCCTTTACTTTGTGATGTCTATGAAGGTTTTCATTCATCCAGGTTAAGTTCAAATGAACTAAAGAAGCTGCTCAGGTGAGTCTTCAATGATTACTCAGCAAGTCCAGTTCTTCTAGGAAAGTGACCCCAACCAATTGTTTATGACCAACATATCGCTCACCAACCCCTTGGATGTTACTCTTAGTGGCCTCAAAGCAGGTGCTTATTTTTTAATTCCTGGCTTCTAGGTAAGTTTTGGTTGCATAAAAAGCAGATGGACTGCAAAATAGAGCCTCCTGTAGTTTGACACGCCACATGGGGGCTACCAATAGCAATCAAAATCCATATTTTGCACCCCAAGGAACTTTTTCTATTCTTATTTAGCTCTCCAACTTTTTCTACATTTGAATGTGGCTCACAGGTTAAAAATAAATAAAATAAGGTTTGGGACACTTGCTCTAGGATTTATACTTCAGCAAGCCAACAAACACATTCACAAAGCTTTGCCAGTAAGTTGACCAGGTACATGTGTGGGGTTTTCACACTAATATTTTGAGGAATTGCACACTGATCGGAGAGATTTGACTGCTTAAGCTAAAAACCTGGTTGGCAAACAGTATGCCTTATTTTCTGATGGACGACGCTTCTGACCTGAAACCGCATCAACTCAATCATGTTCTTGTATTAAAATAAGTAATTCCCAGTAGAAGGGATGGCAATTAACAGTTTCAGTGTGCCACACAGGAATCATGCCCTGTCTTGTGAATGGATGGCTTAATACAGACTGAATGCTTAAGCAGGAAGATTAAAGTGGACTTGCTGAAGCATGCCTAAAATTAAAATCAGTCAAATCAGGACAAAACATACATTTGCAAAGTGCTAAAACTCAAGATGAGAATGGTATTTTAATATTTCTGTACTTTTCCAAACTCCCTCTGTGTCTTTTTTGCAATGACTAGAACTGAGCACCAGAAAGATAAGAGCACACAGACAGTCATAAGTCACTCATATTCCACAACACAGAAATCAGATAATGCGGCTCTATGTGAATAAGAATTACATAAAACCTATTTGGAGGGCAAAGCGATCAATCTTAAAAGATACTTCGTAAATAATAATGGAAAGTCAATTCTGAGCAATGAGCACTGAAAATGACCTTCTGTTTGTTAAGCAATTGGCTAGGTAAGGCCAGATAAAGCAGCAAGTGCCAGAAAGTTGCCATTCATACAAAGCTGAGTATCATTGAAACAAGGATTTAAAATGTAAACATTGAAAAATGCAGCATGAGATCATTTGAGGAATCGCCAAGTATAGTCAGGGGCCCGGGTGTGCAAGCCCTGAGCCTTAGGCCAGAAGAGTGGTAAGCCCATGTATGTGGCACCCAATTGGACCCCATCATCACACACATAAAAGTTTATTTATTAAATAAACACAAATGCCTTACTAAAAAAACTCTCAACTAAAGGCTGTAGACCTGGGTGCAGGGGCCCGGGTGTGCAAGCCCTGAGCCTTAGGCCAGAAGAGTGGTAAGCCCATGTATGTGGCACCCAATTGGACCCCATCATCACACACATAAAAGTTTATTTATTAAATAAACACAAATGCCTTACTAAAAACTCAACTAAAGGCTGTAGACCTGGGTGCAAAATTTGCACCAATCCACACCCCACTAAAACAGCTGTTTCACTGTCCTCCGTGCTCTCTCCACTCCTTCCGTGATCAATGTGCCCTCTCACACTTTCTTTCTGCTTCAACCCTCGTCTGTATGAACCCACCTTCTTCCTATCCCTACTTCTAGCCAAATCTCCATTTCCTCTCCATCATCCATGAGAAAAAGCACATGCAAATGAGACTCTAAAATATACACCTAATGACGTAATTAGAGTGCCTGGCCCCTTTCAAAAAAAAAATAAAATTTTAGCCCACAGACCGCCCCCCCCCCCCCCCCCCCCGTGACTGCGGGTTCTGCTTCCTCTATGGTCACGCCACTGTATGCACCAATATAGTGCATAAAGAAGGCCATGAATTACCGTACAGTCAAATTTAATAAAAGACAGGCAATTTCCCTAGGGATTTTTAATTGACTTTTAAACAAATCTACATATATTACAGGAAGTCAACAATTTTCATCAGTTAGCTAAAGAGTTAAATATCATATGTAATCTTACTCAGAGTGATTTTATTCACTTTAATCTATTTTTATCAGTTTTAGGCTTTTGGCTCAACAGAAAATGAGCAACCCCAGGATTAACAGACTATAAATACTGCAGTTAGGGTCACTGACACGCTCATCCTCAAAAAGAAATACAGGTACAGGATTTGCTATGCAGACAGCTCTGAATTACAGGATGGCCATCTCCCATAGACTCCATTTTATCCAACTAATCCAAATTTTTTAATGATTTCCCTTTTCTCTGTAATAATAAAACAGTAGCTTATACTGGATCCAAACTAAGATATAATTAATCCTCATTGGAAGCAAAATCAGCCTATTGGGCTTATTTAATGTTTACATGATTTTTTAGTAGACTTAAGGTATGAAGATCCAAAGTACAGAAAGATCCATTATCTGGAAACCCCCAGGTCCCAAGCATTCTGGAAAACAGGACCCATATATTTGATCCAAACAAATATATATAATTAATCCTTATTGGAGGCAAAACAATTGGAGCAGTTGGAGCAATTTTCTGCTTCATGACAAATGCGCATGCGCCAACTCACGAATATTGCCAAAGCCCCGGTCTCATTCCAAGCTTTGAAAATTATTCAGTATGGGTGACTCCCAAGAAATCCAGAGCAGTGCTTGTCTATAATAGCCATTAGCCAATAAATCAAGCAGAGCCCATTCTAATTAAGCTGGACACCAAGAAGAACTTTTTTGGCATAAATCAAATCATGTCATATCTGCATCAATAAATGAACTCCACCTAAAGCAATAGGTTACAAAGCATCCTCTTTGAATTAATTAATAACCACAGCTTCAGTTTCACACATAGCCAAGACGTCATAGACTTCCCTGCGCACAAAATGCAGATACAGATTTGGAGGAACCATAACCCCTCAAAGAAATTAAAGGAAACAATTTATAAAAATATATTGCATAAAACAGCTCATACGTAAAACCCTGCTTCATGTAAATAAACCATTTTCATCATAATAATATACTTTTTTTAATAGTATGTGCAAATTGGGTAATCATAAATAGAAAACTGCCATTTTAACAAAATAAGGGCCGCCCCCCTGGGATCGTAGGATTCACGGTGCACACAAACATACCAAACAAACTATACGTTAAGTCACATAAACCAATTAACAGACAAAGTTCTGTCTTTTACTCCCACGCTTCTTCCTGTTACAGTTAGAGCTGCAGTATTTCTGGGCAGGTGATCTCTGAGACAGCACACAGACCATCACGAAATGGTTCAAGGCAAGAGATGTAAAAGGGCAATATTTACTTAAATATATATTACAGTTTTATAAGATTCTTTACTATGAAACTTAATTTGATATAAACATCTGTTGCTCAAGTATTCATTTTGGGGGTATATGTTTCCTTTAAGGCAAAAATGGTCAGACATCACTTCTTGGCACTTTTGCAATCTACATTACTTTACTTTTTCAACTGGTACTATAATAAATTAAAAACAACAGCGCCACGGTCTGGTCCTTTAGCTGACTGTCTGGCACATTTCCCATCTGACGTTTCTCTGGTAAATTCTATGCAGGGCAAAAAGACAAGATGTTGCATGTTCCCAGAATGACAATTGAGAGACAGTTGCAGTAGAGTTGGCACACAGAAAGGCTAAATAAAGTAAAATTATTTTATTAGATTTATATGCCGTTTAAAAATTATGTGCATTTGTGCTGCAAGGCACTTAATCGTAGATTGAGCCTTGCAGCACATAAGGCTTTTTTAAGGACATGTAAATCCAATAAAATAATAATTTTTGACTACTTAATTTCCACATTGGGATTTTTGCTCATTCTTTTGTAACTGGGCTCAAGCTTGAAGACAAGTAAGGCTGGACAGAATGGCCATTCGCTCTGCAGAAAGCCCAGCTTAAACGTCCATTTGGTTTGGGATAAACATTTGTTTGATATTCTTTGAGCTGATGGGCTGATACACATGTTTCCTCCATCTTTAATCTCGTTATGAGCTAAAAAGGGACCCTGAGCAAAAGATGGTCCTGCAACGAGGGCTTGAACCAAGATAAAAGTCCAACAACCACTGAACAAATTGACCAATTCTTATCAAATTTTCAATTGGTCTTTGCTCTCCTAGTCTGACATTGAATCCTGTTCAGTTCTGAGTGTCTATATTTTATTGCCATTGTTACTTTGCATTTTATACATGGCCTCTCCTATCCAGTTTCCATTATGACTTCCAAACCATTGACTGGTTGATCAGGTAAATGGGATCATTAAAATTCCAACTAGGGGGGAGAATCTGCAGGAAAATACAAAAAAAAAACACAAAGCGCAAACAATCAAAACCAATTGCTTACATCTTTAAATACCTTTTTCTATAACATACTTAAAAATGGCTAACGACACATTTGGCATATTCACATTCATATCACTTGCCAATGGGGCATCGTAATATCTCCATTAGGTAAATATAAAAACAGAGGTATTCCCCTGCAATGGCCATGATTCTGCAGAACTGCATAAACTGTCAATCTGCCTCAATGTGTGAAACCACTGAAGCTGTATTTTCCAACTATTGGAACAAAACCCTAGTGGAACTGCATCTCTATGTAGATTTTCATTCACAGGGCACAGCAGAAATTTGGAAATAAGCCTCTATGAGTTATTTAGCATAGCTGTGAATTTCAAGAGAGGCGTAATTAAATCTGATATTTATGTAAACATTTCAGAATACAAAGCGAGGTAAAGCCATTGCATGGTGGCATACAGATTAGCAGTATGCAAGGGAAAATTGATTTCTTGCTGTTTCTCCTTGCATTTCCCATGGACCACAACAATGCTACCCATGGTGTAAGTAATATTGTGCATTTCAGAGGAATATTAACGAAAGGAAAGACTGATTGCCAAAGTGACTGAGCCTGTCGGCAATCCAACCAAAACAGTTTAATATTGATCCTCCGCGGCACTGTAATAGTTGTAGCAAAGATGAATGTTCCAGAGTTTAATTGTGCAAGCAACATTTTCCATCTAAACAGAGTTAATGTAATAATGTCACATACATCAACATCTGAGTATGCTGGGAGATGTAGTGCAATAAAGCAAGAATAGCATGGTATGATCCTTACAGTAATCAATTAGCTTTACAGACACTTCATTGAACCATATTATTTATTTATTTTTCATTTTTTTAAAGGTTCTGTTTTATTAAAGTTTTTAACATAACAATTAGGTTAAAACAAAGGTAGGAGAAGTGGTGTACATTAGCTTCCAAATCGTACAAGTAAACATTGCAGACAGTTGGTAATTAGTAAAGCATACTGTATGTGGAATTGGTCAGGGGCCTAGGATCGCACCGTTTTTACAGGGCGCAAAGTATCAACAGAAAACCTACTGGGTGTTGTTCTACTTGTTTCTAGTTATTTTCATCTATTGTATGAATGTCTAGCCAGAGGGACAAATTTCGATGGGCATCCCCGGCCCTCAAAGGTAAGATTGGTGGCAGGAAGGATCTTATTGACTAGCTTCACCCATTGGGCATTGGAAGTACTGTATTTCCCATCCAGTTCGCAACTATCAGTTTTTTGGCATAGAACAATAGGATCCTAGCGAGAGACCTTGTTTTGTATAAAGGAAAGTAGCTCTCAACCAGTCCTAATAAGCATGTTTCAGGTGTGCACAGGTTAGGAAAGTCTAGGTTATTTACTAGGTAGTGGGCTACATCCTTCCAGAAACTTAGTAATGAAGGGCATTCTTATGCCAGGTGAAGGAAGGTAGCATTTGAGTCTTGGCATCTGGGACAGTCTGCAGCAGGCCGGGCCTCCCATCTTAAGGAGTTTCACTGGCGTAACATAAGTCTGATGGAAGAATTTGAATTGGATTATTTTGTCCCAAATAGATATTAGGTCTCTGTATATGGTGTAGGTTGCTTCCTCCCAGCATTCATCGTTGAGGGTTGGAAGTGCTTGCAGCCATTTCGTTTTTGCTCTGGTAAAGGGGGGAGGCTGAGCCAGTGAGGTCCCGGTAAATACGGGAAAAGCAGTCATGTTTGCATGCAATGACTGCTTGAAGTCCTCGATTCATAGACATCACCAGGTGGAGTAACATCTCTGATGTTCTGCCAAGCCTCTACTGCAACCACTTTCAACGCCTGCTTGTTTCAGGGGCATGTTTCCTCTTCAGCATATTGAAGGCATGCTCAATTGGATTTAAATCAGGTGACAGGCTTTGAGATACTCCCGTGTTGTCTTAGCAATATATTTCGGATCATTATCTTGTTGCAGGAAGAAGCGTCGTCCAATGAGTTTGGAGGCATTTACTGGAACTTAAGCAGATAAGATGTTTCTATACACCTAAGAATTCATTGTGCTACTGCCATCAGCAGTTACATCATCAATGGAAATAAGTGTGACAGTAGTTGTGGCAGCCATACACGCCCAAGCCATAACACCCCCACCGCCATATTTAACAGATGAGTTGGAATGCTTTGGATCTTGGGCAGTTCCTTTTCATCTGCACACTGTCCTCTTGATACAGGTTAATCTTGGTTTTGTCTGGCCGTAACAACTTTTTCTTTCCAGAATTATGCAGGCCATCTTGTTTTTGTGGCTAGCTAGCGGCTTGCATCTTGCAGTGTAGCCTCTGTATTTCTGTTCATGAAGTCTTCTGCCTCATGAAGAGTGTTTTGAACCTGAGGCGTTGGAGGATTTTTCTTTACCATAGTGGGGATTCTTCTGTCATCAGCATTGGAGGTCTTCCTTGGCCTACCAGTCCCTTTGGGAGTACAGAGACAGTTGATTTTAAATTGTAGACGCAAGGTATCTTATGAAGCAATGTGACACACCTGAGTAATCACAAACACTGTAAAGTCAATTGTCTCAAACATTATGGTGCCCTGAAATGAGGTGTATAAAAAAGTGTTTTCTAATTTCTACATGAAACTGAAATGTATGCAAATAACTTTACATTAAAAATGTGTACTTTAATCACGTCTAAATTGTAAAAATGTGACTTTGTCCAAAACATTATGGAGGGCATCATAGAATGGCCAATTCTAAGCAACTTTTCAATTGCTATTCATTATTTTCTATAGTTTTTTTTTGATTATTTGCCTTCTTCTGACTCTTTCCAGCTTTCAAATGAGAGTCACCGACCCCATCTTAAAAAATAAATGTTCTGTAAGGCTACAAATGTATTGTTTTTGCTACTTTTTATTACTCATCTTTCTGTTCATATACCCATCTCTCATTCAAACCAATGCATGGCTACTAGGGTAAGCTGGGCATTAGCAACCAGACTGTTGAAATAGCTGCTGAACAAAAAGCTAAATAACTCAAAAACCACAAATAATAAAAAATGAAAACCAATTACAAATTGTCTCAGAATATCACTCTCTACATTATACTAAACATTTACTTAACAACCTCTATTAACAACTAGGGATGCACCGAATCCACTTTTTTGGATTCTGCCGAACCCCTGAATCCTTTGTGAAAGATTCGGCCGAATACCGAACCTGAACACTAATTTGCATATGCAAATTAGGGGTGGGAAGGGAAACATTTTTTACTTTCTTGTTTTCTGACAAAAAGTCACGTGATTTCCCTCCCGTCCCTAATTTGCATACGCAAATTAGGATTCGAATTCGGTTCGGCCAGGCAGAAGTATTCGGCCGAATCCGAATCCTGCTGAAAAAGGACGAATCCTGGCCGAATCCCGAACCGAATCCTGGATTCGGTGCATCCCTATTGACAACTCCTTTGCACTCCCATACAGGTACATTCTCTGTAAAATACAGTAAATGTAAGAAGCTGTAATTTTCTAGGACTGCTTCAACTAGTGTGGCCAAGAACAATGAATATAGTTCATCATGGTTCATCCAATCTGAAGCTATTATGTACAGTTACAGTTTTTGCTCACATAAGAGAATTATGCTGAGAATGCACTTCGACTGAATCTGTAATGTTACCAATTTACTAATCGGAATGGTGTCGGCTAAATTTGCTCCATATACATACATTATACACAAGCACATTATACATTCTCAGATATAAGCTCAATGGCTGATTAACTGTCTGGATATTGTAAGCACTGAAGGGAACAGAGAGCCCTGGCTTGTCTCACCTTGATTATTTAAAAGGGTTGTACATGAAGGAAGAAAGAAATACTGCCCGAGGTAACGAGCCTTTATTAAACTAGACAGAACTGGGCCACGCAGGAAATTCTGTTAAGGCTTTCCCTAGAATACAGACTTCTCTTCAAGCAAAGCTGGGCATGCAACCTGCCTGTCTCCAGAAGTTGCTGAGCCTTGAGAATGCTCACAAAAAAAAAAACTCAAGGCCATAAAAAATAAAATTAGTTTTATCATATAAATATCATATCTTATAAACATCAGGCCTGGAGTATTCTTAATGACAGGTCCCATACCTGTACAGGAAAATATACTCAGTTGGAGCTCATTCAGTTGGCTTATGTAGAAAAGGTGCATAAATACTATACGAACATTCAAAAATATTTATATGTATTTTTTATTTCAATATAGACATACCTGATTCCATAGAATAAATTTAAAAAAAAAGATACCCATAAGAACAATTTTCCAACACCCTTAGGCTCAGGGTAATGGAACCCATACCTAGTTCTATTGTGAAGTGATGGATTCTAAGACTTTTGCTTTCCACAGTGGGTGGTGCAAATTGTTGATGCAGTAACAGACATGACTGTGCTCCACACCTATGAGTAGACTTTGGCTCCTGGAAGTGTCATCATGAGTTTACAACTAAAGTTAAAGAAGTCCATCAGGAGTACAATGACAGTTGCATAGGACAGATATAATATATGATATGACGGATCACCGTTTTAATAAAGCCTGCCATGAGAGGAGAATACAGAGAGAGGAATAAAGAGAGTAGAAAGGAGAAAAACAGAATTAAATGCTTCTCTAGAAAATCCATAACTGAATCCCTCCTGATTGCTGTTAAACATTGTAATTACCAAGTTAAATGGTTTCTCTGCTGAGACAGGGGCATAACTTGCTATGGACTTGCTTTGTGAAACTCTGGCACCAAAAAAAATGTGCAGATGAATCTGAAATAACATTTAAGAGAACATGCTGTTTATCAATTTAGATCTTCTTTATCCTCTGGCACCACTGACCCGAATATTCCCTTTTTCTTTAGTTCCAGAATCAGCTTTTCCCCCCATTCTCTCCCCATTTCCTTTCCTTTTTACTCATTAAACTGCCTTTTGTCAAAGCCTCTTGCAGCAATCAGCACTAGACTGTGGAGGCAAATTGCTTTGATACTATCTATTGATAAAATGTTAGCCAAGTACAATGCTGATAACACCAGCGTCTAGATTTAGTATTTCTATTTGCAGAATCCTTGTCTGCTTCCTACACAATGTACGTGAGCCACATAGTGGCTCTCCAGAAGAATTCTATATTACCAGGAATATTCACGTTGCTGGCATCCGTAGTTCATGGCAGTTAGAGGGGGCAAGTTATTATCATCATCATCATCATTTATTTATATAGCACTGTCAAGATACGCAGTGCTTTACTGCAGTTAAAGCAAACAGGCAATAAATGGTGGATAACAGACAAGGATTACAGAATACAATAGGGTTTACAAACTAAAATGTTAGGGTACAATTGAGACATTAGGATTGTATAAAGAATTTGTCATTTTTGATACAGCAATGATTAATTAAGGTACATCGAATAGGCCTCTTTAAACAGATGGGTCTTTAAGGAGCGCTTGCAAGTTTGGAAGGAAGGAGAAAGTCTGACAACTTGTGGCAGAGAGTTCCAGAGAAAAGCAGAAGCTGAGAGAAGTCTTGTAGACGAGAATGGGCAGAAGTGACCAGAGGAGAAGTGAGGCGAAGATCAGAAGCAGAGCGTAGGTTTCGTGAAAGAGTGTATTTGGAGATTAGAGATGAAATATAGGGAGGAGTTTCATTATTAAGGGCCTTGAATGTGAGTGTAAGTAATTTGAATTTGATTCTAGATGAGATTGGGAGCCAGTGAAGGGACATACATATGGGAGCAGCTGATGTTGAGCGGCGAGCTAGATGAATGAGTCTAGCGGCCGCGTTTAGAATAGATTGGAGTTGTGAAAGGTGACTTGTTGGAATACCTGTGAGGAGTAAGTTGCAGTAATCAAGGCGGGAGATGATGAGAGACTGAATCAGTGTTTTAGTTGATTCTGAACTGAGATAGGGTCGTATTCGAGCAATGTTGCGCAGTTGAATATGGCAAGATTTTGCAAGTGTTTGAATGTGTGGTGAAAAAGACAGATGAGAGTCTAAGATGACTCCTAGGCAGCGTGCCTGTGTGGTGGAATATAATGGAAATTATTAAAGTGTCAGTGCACATCGTCTAAATATAGAAGGAGCGTGCTTAAAAATAAATAAATAAAGTGTTTTAGGTTGATTTCTGCAAGAAGCAACTAGCCCTGCCCATCTGTTCCACTTCCTGCTGCCTCATTTCCCAGGCTGTGCAGGGAACTCCTCAAACTGCGCTGTAAGACAGGAACTAATCAGCAGCTAGACCGACCTGATAGGGAACTGAAGCCTGTATTTGCGTGTCTGATTGCAGGTCTGTGATTGGCTGTCCATCTACTACTGGCAGAGACCATTGGGAAACACTCACCCTTCACGGAAAAGGAGAGACCATAGCAGATCTATAGGGAGCTCCAATGAACAAGCCTTTTAAAGATTTTAACTTTTAGCTCAACGCTTGTTCAATATTGCCTACAAAACTATGATTTTTTTTTTTTTAAGCTATGCTATATGCCACCATTAATTCTCAATCAAGGGAACACAGACACATGGAAACTTGGCCTGATTCATTAAAAGCCAGTGCTATATACCTGGTACTTCCCCGAGCATGTTCCCCCTCTTGCCCCTTGACTTTTGTAATTCTCGCATGTGAAGGATAGTCCATTTTAATTTTTAAAATTGCTAATATTTTATATATAAAACCTAGCTGACTCACTCACCTCACAAGTAAGCTATTAGAGAATTTAACTGCCTCTAGCTAAGCTTACAAAGTATAGCCTACTCCACCTGGGCTGAGAAAGCATTTGCTACAAATGGCCTGTACTACCACTGGATGTTACTTAGGTCAAAGAGGTTCTTGTTCCTTCTCAAACCTCTTATGTAGCTCACAGCACCTAAGATAAACCTCACTTTAAGAACTGCCAGGTTATGGCCAATTTTTTTAGGAGTTGCTGTCATCTACAGATAGATGATAATTGATTTAATGGTCATTTAACATATTGATAAGCCTCTAAAGTTATGAAGACAGATAGGCAATGGTCAATGTTGAACCCTATCTAGCCCAACAAGCAAAGCTAACAAGGAAACATATTTGCAATGCAAAAAAAAAAATAATCCAACTATATAGGAACAGCTGAGGACTTTGAGCAACCCAATTACCTCTATGTTGGTAATTGATGGACAACCCACAATCTCAAGTGCTTAGGTTAGCCCATTGAGTAAGCCTGGCTTATTTTTTACAGGATGGATCAAATGTTCATATAATGTGACTCATTAACATTAGAATAAATTATCTTCATCTTTCAGCTTGTGGTGCTCTCACTCCCACAGGGGGCTGGCTAAAGCTCAAGACAGCATGCTCTAAGATTTATTTCACAAAGCACCAAACACTTGTAGTTCTTTAAACCACTCTAGAAATGGATCAGGATTCTAAGTCCATATAACCTCTCAAAAAACTCAGTGGCTAAAAATGTGACAAAAGCTTTAAAGTACTAAATGGACAACCATAAAATTTAAAAAATGCTTCACGTGTCTAAAAATCTCTTACTATTTTTTTTCCAAATAATTAAATGTTCCCTTTACAAAACTTAACGGAAGCATGCTTTTTATTATCTGGAAGTTTTCTACAAATTAACTATATATTAAAAAAAAGTCATGAGTGTTAATATGCAGAGAGGTGTTTGTTTCCTGCTAATAGTGAAAGTTAATGTCTAGTCATGATTAATTACAACTTCCAGACATGTATCTAACAGTGCACAGATAAACAATAGTGTAAGATGAATTATCCTCTTGGTGAATGAACCAAAGGTTCAATTGTTGACAGAAGTGCAGCAATCTGAGCCCAGGTATGAGACAGATTATTATTCTTTATTGGTATAGTGCCAACACATCTACACAGCATTTTAAAGATTATCATTCATATCAGTCCCTAACAGGGTCTAGGGTCCCAATTTAATTCATACACTTTGGGTCAGTTTTACCTGGAGTCAATGAACCTACCTGTGGATTTGCTCGTCCTACTCTGATTTCTTTCCACAGTCCGAAAACAAAGTGCCAAGGTACAAACTAAACTCTGCACTGCTGTCTTCTGCGTTGGGGTTCAGAGATGCCTTACCACCCACAAAATAAAGCTGGTCCCAGACAAGTGATATGTAAGTTAACTAATAAACCAGTAGGGTGCAAATCAATAAAACTAGAAGACTGGATTCCCGAGAAATAAAAGCAATGAATCTCCCTGGATGACAAGAAAGTCATACTCAGGAATACAGGGTTCCCTGGAACGGTCTCAGACAATCATCTGACTGTAGAAAAAATTTGGAGAGACTTTGGCCTTTCATAAAGCAAACATGAGCAATATTCTAAATGAAAAAAAACATTCCGAGGACATGTAAAATCAGAGAAGCAACATTGTTGTAAAATAAACATGGAGCAAAGCTTAACCTAGACTTTTGGCTCAGATGGTCCACCATATGACTCTACTTTACTAGATTACTACACCACCTTACTCCATTAAAATAAAAACGGTGTCATGTTATGTAAAAACAAGCTTTGGTCCATCTGTGTTGCTATGGTGCAAGAACTAGATTGAATGTGTTATAGCCAGTAATGAGCTAGATATGGTACAGATCTGGTAAGATTGAATATACTAACTGGGCCTCAAGCCAGGTCAAGCTGACAAAGTTGCCTAGTAATGGGTTAAGATTAAAATTCTTGCTTGCAAGTGTAACAAAATGTTATAGGAACTGAAATTGTTTTAAGCTCCTAGAATTCAGACAATAAATCATATAAGAAAAAGGAGAAGTTATGTCTAGACAAGCTAAAGCATAAAAATCTGCTTTGTAACAAATGATGCTTAATAATAATAAAATCCGACATAAAATTAAAATGACCAATAAGATTCATTCAAGTAAAATGGGTAATCTAAAATGTTGAAGTTTTGATCTGGGTATAAAATCAAAGTGTGAAGGGCAGAATTCTCTGTCCAGACCAGTCTGATTTGCCATATTGCTAAATCTGCAGTTTGGTGCACCTTGCAAATAAATCTATCTTCTGAGTTTGAGCATTATGAGTGTGTCCAGATGTGATAATTGCCTCAGAGATAAACTACCGAACTCTTCAGATTCCTACAGACTGTATTTGAGAAAGGGAAACTGGCTTCTGCTGGGCTTTTAACACACAATAACCTACTGCCTACAATCAACTGCTCTGCAGTTATTAGAGAAAGTTCCACTATTGAATTAATGGTACATGCTTGTGTTGGACCAAACATTAAAAGCATACAGATATCTTATACAAAGCGTGCCTTAATATAGCGGCGCACTCCTGGGACTTTGTTTAAAAGTTCTTTATTGAAGCATGGCACAAAATAGACTTTAAATGGGGATCTCCACCCAAAAATGGGATGACTGTCATGTGTAGTCAATTGTAACCATACAATTAAAGTACAGGTTAACTTCTCTTTTAAAGGAGAAGGAAAGCTACTGAAGCAGTTTATTGCCAATAGATTAGCCACAATAGTGCAAGCTATAAGACTATTTATTCTGCAGAATGCTTTACCATACCTGAGTAAACAGCTCTTGATGAGTTCTGTTTGTTTATGATAGCAGCTGCCATATTGGCTTGGTGTGACATCATTTCCTGCCTGAGTCTCTCCCTGCTCACTCATAGCTCTGGGATTAGATTACAGCAGGGAGGGGGAGAAGAGCAAACTGAGCATGCTCAAGCCCTAGCCCTGGAGGTTTAAGCTGAAAACAGGAAGTCTGATACAGAAGCCCATGAGTACACAATATAAGGAAAGAAATGTGGTGTTTCTTTTGACAGAGGACTCAGAGTAACATTACTTTGAGGGTTTACTGGTGTATTTATATAGATCTTTCTGATAAAGCTGACTTAATTTTAACCTTTCCTTCTCCTTTAACATAACATGCAGCAGTTATTCTAGATTCCTGCTGAATTAACAGAACATTGCACAAAAATATATTACAAAATACATTTTGACCCTAAAAGTAGCACTAAATTTTGAGCCATGTAAAGACCATCACAATTTACAGAATGGTGGGGGCATGTCCCTAGTTACATACGTAGAACCTACCCTTAAGACAACTGTGTAAGCTCAATCCAGTAGCATGCTAGATTGGTTTTTCTCCATGTACACAGTTTTAGAGATGCTCATCTGGATGCTTTTTAGCCCAGTTTATATGCTATAGGTGCCTTATATAATGAAGGTTGCCCCTTCACCCTTCAGTTTACAACAGTTCCAACCACACCACCCATCCCATTTAAGATTCAAAATACAACATTTAAGAACAAATACAACTAAAATAGACAGGACAGAGCAGAATTGGTCCTGTCATCAAACAAATCAATTGAATAAGGCGTTACTTGAGTTGGATACAATTATATAATTGTATCCACTCTATTCACCCCCATTTGACCAGTACTGATTTTGTACTTTATACTTTGTATTATGTATTTCCTAATTAAGTTAACCTATGTAAGCATTAGCATTGGGGGGGGTGTCCAAAGAATCCTTGCATTTGAATGTTTTCTTCTGAGTGACACATTTGTTAGCACCGCCCACTTGCTTCCCATTGGCTATTTTTTCTTTTAAATAGTGTGTATGCAATGTTCAGCCTATGACTAAGTGTCCTTGGTAGACACAAAACACATCAGGCCGTGGTTCTTAATTTTTGGAAAAATAAAATGTAAGCTTTTTTTAACCTTTTACTATCTGCTTCGTGGGTTCCAGGCTTGTGCCAGCCTCTTTTGAAGTTTCCTGGTATTTTGCTCCCCTTGCTGAAGGTCTGGGCGTGTGCACCCGGGCCCACTGTGTACAGCGGTAAGCTCTTTCAACACGTTTACACACAGCATATACTGGGTACATATTTGTAAAGACTGACAGGTTTAGTAAGAGCTAAAGACAAATTAAAGAAAAATGTTAAAATGTCATGTGAAAGACAAAATCTGAAAACTATATTTTTAAAAAACAAATTCACAAAAGTGAAAATCCGTCATTTTTATCTCCACTTTTGTGGATTCCCCCATGTTTCTCTGCTTTTGTAAACTACAAGAATCCATCAGCACCCTAGTGCCAGAAGTTGAGGAGAGATGTAGAATCTACCCACAGTGCTACATTCAGATAATGTAGTTGCCCATCTGAAACAGAAAATACATTGCAAATGCTTAATTTTAAGTTAACCTATGTAAATGTGTATTTAATAGCGATGCACAGGATTCGGTTCGGGACTCGGCCTTTTTTAACTGGATTTGCCCGGATCCATGTGCCTGGCTGAACCAATCCGAATCTAAAAAATCGTGCGACTTTTCGTCACACAAACAGGGACATCAAACATTTAAGTGCGCGGTTCACTTTCCCCTTTTCTCCCAAATATAATATATATTCGGATTCAGTTGGGTATTCGGCCAAATCTTTCACAAACGATTCGGGATTTACCTGTATCCTAAAACAGTGGATTCTGGGCATCCCTAGTATTTAATATCACAAAGAATGTGGTTGTATTTTCAGAATACCGGCTTGTTGCCAAGAGAATACAGATAATGACCAGCACTAGATTCAGAAAACTGGGAGTTAAGACTATTGCACTCATCCTTTCTGCAATGTCTCCCACCGAGAACCTAAACATGCTCCCATGTACAATATAGCTGGCCCCTGACCACAGCAAATTACAGATGTAGATAAAGCTCTCTCTTCCGGTAGAATAAGAGATGAACATCCAAGACCACTGTTGCTACATAAGGATTTGTGGCTCTTACCAAAGTCGGTTACATTAAAACGAGAACAAATATTTTTAAAAGTAGGTTTCTTTAGGGTAAGGGCACACCTGGAGATTCGGGAAGATTTAGTTACCTGGCGACTAATCTCCCCGAACTGCTTACCCGTGTCTTCTGCCAGCTTTAATGAAAAAACGCCTACGCCAATGCTCTCCCGGTGCTTCGTTTTCCGAAGTCGCCCAAAGTTTACTCATGAGCAAACTTCGGGAAACTTCGGGTGCCGCAAGTGCATTGGCGCATGCATTTTTTCATTAAAGCTGGCGGAAGACACAGGGAAGCAGTCGGGGAGAATAGTCGCCCCAAAGAAGAGGCAATTAGTCGCCGGGCGACAATCTCCCCGAATCTCCAGGTGTTCCCTAACCCTTATACGAAAAAAAAAAACAACAAAAAAAATCCTTTACCCTCAGTTAAGCATAAATTAATTTACTAAGCAACTTAAGGCATTGAGCAAAGCTAAATAAAGTGAAAAAACTGACATCTAGTGGTAAGATAACAGCAAGATAGAAAATTTGGTCAGTGTCCAATTAATGAGATATCACTATTCTCTTTATCCTTTCATCTGTGGTATACAGCTTTCAAAGTACTGTGAATATTAGCGTATTTGCATCAGCACTGCACATGAAAACAAGTAAGCTGCAAATTATAACAGCAGTATACAAATGACCATCCAGCACTTTAGTAGTAGGTACTTGTCTTTTCAAGGGGTGCACCTAAAACAATGTGTTCACATTTTGTTATACGATGTGATTTCTGAGGCAGCACAGAGGACATCACCAAATGGTGGTTCAAGGCAAGAGATGTAAAATGGCAATATTTACGTAAATATACCAGTTAGGCAAGATTCTTTAATATGCCACTTAATTTGATATAAACTGTTGCTCAAGTATTCATTTTGGGGGTATAGTTTTCCTTTAACACTTTACAGGCAAATTCTGCCATTCACAGCAACCCCATTCACTGTATAATTCAAATTCACTCAGTGAAAACCAGAATGTGAATGTAGGTAAAGTGGAAAAGTTACACAACAGCTTGTTCACAGCAGCAGAGGTTGTGACAGCTGCAAAGGGACCCTTTCAATCCCCCATAACACCTGTTTGGGGGCGCAGCACAGAGCTGCCCATACTAATCACTGCTTCTCCTTCACGCTGAAGTGCAGCATACTTTTATTTTCCTCAGCAGACAACGGTATACCTTTAACTTTCAAATAACCGTTCGCTCACAAGCCGAGTAAGTAATAATGTGCATTGGGTGCATTTTAGAAGTCGCAGTGTGAAACCCGACTAATGCAAATTATTCAAAATACAGTCATAAATTATGTCCTTGGGGGCAATTAGCTTTTTTCATTAATGCTGTTCTTTAATAAACAATATATTCCGGCTTAACAATTGCTCAACATTAGGCAGCTTAATCAACATCTCGCTGGCTTTTTCCAGGGTAAAAAAAGCCTAATTTCCAAATGAAGATGTTATTAGACTTGAGCAAGAACGTGTCACTCATTCCATTTCCCTCCAGCTGCGAAACGACTTCATTAAACAGGAACAGCTTGAGGTAAGTAAGAGCTTAAACACCAGTTATTTATTTTTTAAGCTAAAGTCACTTAAGTGCTATGATGAGACACGGACAGTTATGAATATACGCGGCGTACCAGCACCATCAGCCAATGAGACACAGAGTCGGGCACGGGAGTACTTCATGGGAAGGGTGGGGGGGCAAAGTGACAGATGCCTGTGATTACGACAAGGATCGTAAATACATATGGAACCATTACAATTGGATTTTATTATGAGCACCAAACAGGCAAAAGTAATTTACTGTTAAATCACCAGTTTCTTCAAATTCCAATTTAGGAAACAATTGGCTTTATGAAACATTTTCTGCGATTGCTTCATATTGGGGTTTTTAGCTTTTTTTTGTTTAATCTCTTTCTACTTCAAAAACTTGTTTCCTTCATTAAGATTTAGAATGTCTGATATCATGAACTTGCCCAGCATTTATAATGAACCATGGAAAAAGACATTAAAGTAATTAAAAGGGAAATATTCATATATAATACACAAAAGCCATGAATATCTTGTAAATTACACAGTGAATAAAGTACCCCCTCTTGTAAATTATAAGGATATTATAAGTTACTGAGGAGTTTCATGACCATATAAAAACATGAGGCTGAAGGCCAGGTCATGGAACTTTGAATATCCTCATATTTTGCGGGGGGTAATTTATTATAATTCACAAGTTTCAGTGAGTCATGTGACAGAAATTACATCAGAACTCACCGTTTATAACTGATGACATCAGAACTCACCATTTATTCGGATATAATTTATTCATGGCTTTTCTGTATTATATCCTTATAAATGGTGAGGGTCATTTATCAACACTTGGCAAATTTGCCCATGGGCAGTAACCCATGGCAACCAATCAAATCACTGCAATCATTGTTCTTCTTAATGTTGGCTTTAAAAAGCTAATCACTGATTAGTTGCTATAGGTAACTGCCCATGGGCAAATTTGCCCAGTGTTGATAAATGAGCCCCCCTGAGTTTTGATGTCATCAGTTATAAACGGTGAGCTCTGATGTCATTTCTGTCACATGACTCACTGAAACTTGTGTATTATAATAAAAAAGTACCCCTAGTTGCCAAATATGAGGATATTAGAAGTTACTTCGGAGTTCCACGACCAGTACTTTGTGTTTTTATAAGGCCATGAAACTTTTCGGTAACTTATTAATTAAATGATTAAACCACTCGCATTGTTACTTTGGCCTTATGTTTAGGGTTATGGTACTGGTGAATGGTGAACTTTTGCCTAAGCTTTAGCAGATGCATAGTTGCTGCTGCTACTAAATTTCATCCTCACTGCATGATGCCTCCTTACTTCGTTTTGGGTGAGCAGTGTTAGATATGGATAAGTTCTCAATAATTAACACTTTGAAAACCATCATATTTATAAAAACATTTCCTTTTGTTAAATAAGTTGGTTTGTCTGTCTTCAGTTGAATTGAGTTACGCTCTAACATGCCACCGAATCATCAATTGTACTACCTACACCGGTTATCCTAGAAGAGATTCCTATTCTTCTGCTGTGCTATTATCTCCCCTTTTTAATTCTAGTGCTGCTGTAAACTCTATATGGAACCATCCAAAGAGAGCTCTGAACGTGGGGATTGTTAGGGAGTTTTTCTTTAGTTGATTGTAAAGAATGCTTGCTGTCTGACAGCTGGTAATCAAAGAAAAGTCATTTAAAAGCAAGTATAACTTTATATATACACAGAGTTTAAAAGGTTCTGCTTGTAAAATGTTCCACAGTAAATTGCTTTCTGCTTAGACGGGGGACTAAATCCAGCTAAATGTTACAATTTCATGTTGCTTAAGCTTATATATGTTCCAATAAAATACTCAACATCTAGAGAAATGGAATTAATGCTTTTGAAAGGCAACTCATTCCGCTGCAAATTATTCAACTCAACTCTTCACACTCCATTTGAAAAAGACTTGCGGACAAAGAAATAAGAGATGTTAAACAGAAAACAAAATCCAGTTTTTAGGTGGAAGCAGCGAAGCGTTGAATATAGCTAGCAAAGTCTACAGCAGAAATGAATTCCAAATAAAACGAATGCAGAGAACGCGTGAAATTATTCCAGGGTGTATTCATACAAATGTCAGGGCGATATGAACAATTCTGAGCAATAAACAGCAAAACACCTCTGTATACATCATTAGGAAACGTTAGTTCAAACCTTATGTTTAATCCAGTCGTATGCTCAAGGTTCTCCCAAAGTTTCAGCTTCTTCACCAGTTGCTGGAAATCAAAAAATAAAATGATACGAATGATTGGATTTGAAGAAACAACACAAAAGAGTAAAAATGCCTTGTACCCGTGCAGATTGTTTCACGCTAACATAAAGGAGAGTGCCAAGGGTTGCCCTACATGTGCAATTTTCATTTTTCCATTTGAGTTGATTAGCTTTTTATTCAGCAGCTCTGCCGTTTCAACTTAGCAAACATGCATTGATTTGAATAAGAAACTGGAATATGAATAAGAGAGGGCCTAAATATAAAGCGACTAACAGAAAGTAGTGATACCAAAACATTTGTACATTTACAGAGGATTTGTTTTTCTAGATAGGGTCAGTGACGCCCATATGAAAGCTGGAAAGAGTCAGAAGGTGGCAAATAATTTAAAAACTATAAAAAAAAGAAAATGAAGGCCAACGGAAATCTTAGAATTAGTAATTCTTAACTAAAAGTTAACTTAAAGGTGAAACACTCCTTTAATAGGCATGGGCAAATGTGGCAGTGCTGGGTGTTAGTCATTTCGGAAGGGAGAGGGGTTTTAGTTTTCATAATTGGGTTTCATTCTCCTTTGAACAGGGGCATAGAGCATGTTGCCTCAGCACAGTTAAATAATTAATAAAGACTGAATAATTACCATCAACAGAAAGAGGGAGGGCAAAGTCACTGCACAGAGCTAATTATACCTCCAATGTAAAAGAAAATCACTAGTTATGGAGCAACTGAAATGAAACTGAATATTCTGAGTACACTATGGATACAATATTCAAAAGGATAGCAATGTCTCTTTAAATATATAAGCTCTCCACACCTGTATATGCAATGAACCCTCATAACTTCAGACTACCAAGGAGCAGTGATATAATACACACTAAAATTCTATTTGGCATTCTTTTATGACCATATTACCAACTTGGTTGCTGCTATTCGCACTTACTTCTTTCTCAATTTCCGATCCCACCAGGTCTTCTTTCATTTTATTAAAGCGTTCTGCAGCTCGGCGCAGACCCTCTACTTCCTCTTTAAGCAATGCATTGTTTTCTTTCATTTCTCTAAACAATGGGAGAGAATAATGGATTTGATCACAAAATGTCCAGAAATGTATAACACACGTCATATTAAAACATACCCTTTAATCCATATGCCTCCTCATCTTCCCCTGTGGATAACACAGAACCCACCCCTGCCAAAATGATTAAACACCTTAGGAGTCCCCTAACAACAATTTCCAAATGCTTAAAAATAAACTAGGGAAGGCAGAATATGGCACACACAGGGAGCATAGGGAAGGAAGAATACAGCAGGAGACAGGCAACACTATCAAGACCACTCTAAGATGAATAGTTCATACTGTGCTACGTACAGTGACACAATGCTGCTGCCCCTCCAGCTATTTGTGCGAGGTTTGAAAAGTACAGAGCTTTAGGGGTGTTATAGGTGTGAACAATACAGGGTGTTGCAGTCTCAATTTCAGGTGTAAACAATGCAGGGGTCAGTTAATCTCTGTGTGGATACCTTTTAAAGCTTACACAAGGTAAGTACTCACAGAAAAATACATTCATGTGGGGCCACACAAGGAGAGGGGGTCATGGGCTGCCAGTTGGACAGCACTGCTCTAGGTGATGTATATACTTTTATACATGGTAGTTTTCCAATGCGGTTTTGTTTGAAACTTGTCATTAAGCTTCAGGATGGTTACACAGCCTATAAATCCATGTCCCTAAGTTATGTTGCCTCCTATTAGTTTGTTAAATCATTATGGAAGTATACCAAAGAGAAGCACATACTTATGAGTCCGGGCTAGCAAAAAACAAAACAAGACAGAATCTACTGATCATCCTTATAAACTTAAGGAACTATAATACTAGGGAAGAAATTATCCCTTTAAGGGATATGGCCCATGATGTCAGGAAATAGTTTGTAAATGTCCAATACAAACATGCAATCAATGCCTTTGATTATAACTATATAGAAAAGCATTTAATATAGAGCCTCAGATTTGGTTTGTAGATTTGTATTTTAATAAGTATTGCTTTCTTCGGGATAATATTTTACTAGAGTTTTTCAAGCCCACTTAACGATTAGTAAACTATAGAGATCAAATTGGGAGCAGACTCAGTAAATACTATGAAAGCGCATACCGGAGACCTCTAGTGACCAAACAGAGGTGAAACTGCAAATCCAAAAAAACTTTTTCTCCAAGGCATGCTAATTAGTAAAAAAATGTATTTTATTCACATCAATGGTTAAAAAACATAAAGAGTATACCCTCTAACGCCTAACGCATTTCATGCTTACCCAGCACTTAGTCATAGGCAGAATCCAACTAGTCTCTCTCTCACTAATCCTTAAATACTAGCTCATATAGTCCCTCCCCTCAATAAAACCAATCACAAACATATGTTACAATTGCCATGTATCATCCAATGGGCTACTGGCTTTGTACAAATACAATGATCTATATGTTAGATAATCCATGTTACAGGGCAAATACAAAAATGTAAGAAATACGTTCATGTATACATAGGTTTATATTTAACTACTGTGGTTTAAATTTTTTTTTTTTTTAAAGGTTTTTTTTCTGTCTTGGGTGCTAAACAGCAAAGTTTGGTGTGCTAGTGTGCTTACAGCAAGTTTGTCACAACCTGCTTTACTTTCCAGTTTTCCCTCCGTTTGAGGGGGTGGGGTTTGATTAGTTGCACCTGAACAGACTGTATAAATAGAACCCCTGGGACTCCAGTGAGTCTGTTTGAATCAGGCTGCTGACAGGTCTAAAGCAACTTAAAGCAAACAAATCATCTGAAAAGGATAAGTATTTCTTAACTGCTTTTTTATATTAAGGTTTATATTTAACTACTGTGGTTTAAATTTTTTTTTTTTTTTAAAGGTTTTTTTTTCTGTCTTGGGTGCTAAACAGCAAAGTTTGGTGTGCTAGTGTGCTTACAGCAAGTTTGTCACAACCTGCTTTACTTTGCAGTTTTCCCTCCGTTTGAGGGGGTGGGGTTTGATTAGTTGCACCTGAACAGACTGTATAAATAGAACCCCTGGCACTCCAGTGGAGCTTGCTCTAGTGTTAGCTTCTCTTAAGTGTTTGCTCGTTAAGTGGGGGATCTGTAAGTGGAGTTACAAACACCGGAGTTAAGTGGGGGATCTGTAAGTGGAGTTACAAACACCGGAGTTAAGTGGGGGATCTGTAAGTGGAGTTACAAACACCGGAGTTAAGTGGGGGATCTGTAAGTGGAGTTACAAACACCGGAGTTAAGTGGGGGATCTGTAAGTGGAGTTACAAACACCGGAGTTTCAAACTAAAGGAGGTTCAAACTAGGTCAAAAGTTTGTTCTAAACCCTCATTTTTATTTTATATATTTAGTTATATTTCTTCCTGTTTTGATCTGTAACTGGGATAATGAGTGCTAGCAAGATTGAAGGTCTGACTCAGTGCACAGTCTGCCATATGTATGCAGATTTGGAACAAGAGATCCAAAATGCTTACCTCTGTGGTGGTTGTGAGCAAATTGCCACTTTGGAGGCTCACGTTAGAGCACTAGAGCAACAAATTGCAACACTGCGGTCGATTGACAATCTTGAAAGGAGTCTTTTGCTCACTGAGCAGGACCTAGCGGGGTCAGATAGTTTGGGGGGAACAGAACAGCAGCAGGATGTTGAGGCAGCTAGCTGGGTGACAGTTAGAAAATCTAAGGTGGGCAAAAGGAAAATGGAGGCTGATCCGGAGATTATACATCGCAACAAATTTGCCAGATTGTGTGAAGATGATGGGAGTATGAATTCTGGATTGGCAATTCTAGATGGGGCTGATCTCTCTAACAGCCGGGAGACCAGTTTCTCTAGTAGTGGTGGGGAGGAGAGTAGAGTCAGGCCTAAGCAGATTGTGGTTGTAGGGGACTCAATTATTAGGAAAGTGGATAGGGTAATTTGTCGTCCGGATCGCTACAACCGAACAGTTTGCTGTCTACCTGGTGCCAGGGTTCGGCATGTGGTTGATCGGATAGACAAATTATTGGGTGGGGCTGGGCACGACCCAGCTGTCTTAGTGCATATCGGTACTAATGACAAAATAAATGGTAGATGGAAGACCTTAAAGAATGATTTCAGGGATCTAGGCTCTAAGATCAAGGAAAGGTCTTCCAATGTCATGTTTTCTGAAATTTTGCCTGTGCCACGTGCAAGTTTAGGAAAACAGCGGGAATTTAGGGAGCTTAATGCGTGGCTCAAGTCTTGGTGCAGGAAGGAAGGGTTTGGGTTCCTAGAGCACTGGGCTGACTTTTCGTTGGGGTACAACCTATACAGCCGTGACGGTTTGCACCTCAATGGAAGGGGGTCCGCGGTGCTAGGGGAAAGAATGGCTAAGAGGTTGGAAGAGTGTTTAAACTAGGCAAGGGGGGGGTGGGTGAGATAAAGGATTATGGGGAAGCTAGTGTAGACGGGGCAGTGGGGTTAGTAAGGGGTCATGGGGGAGGAGTGAGGGGGGCATACAGTTTACCAGCTAAGGAGGTCCCTCTGTTACAAGGAAAACAGAATAATACTAACTTAACGTATAATTCTTCACTAAGTAATGCACATTTCAAAAGTAAAAGTAGTAACCTCCGCTGTATGCTGGCAAATGCACGGAGTTTGTCAGGTAAAATGGGAGACCTAGAATTAATTGCATGCTCTAAAAATTATGATATAATTGGTATCACTGAGACCTGGTGGGATGAAACATGTGACTGGATTGTGAATTTAAATGGTTACACCCTTTTTAGGAGGGACCGAGGGATTAAAAAGGGTGGAGGAGTGGGTTTGGATTTCGACTGGGCAAAAGGTATCAAAAATAATTATCATTGGTGTATGCTATAAACCACCTCGTATAAGTGTCGAGTATGAAGCCCAGCTACTCTTGAAGATACAAGCGGCTTCACAGCTGGGTCAAGTTGTTGCTATGGGTGACTTCAATTATCCAGACATTGACTGGGGTAATGGGGTTGCTAAGACAGAAAAAGCTAGTAGGTTTGTAAATATGCTGAATGACAACTTTTTATTCCAGCTCGTTCAAGAACCTACTAGGAATAACTCTCTTTTGGACCTTGTAATAACTAACAATACTGAACTCATCTCTAACATTTGTGTGGGTGAGCATTTAGGGAATAGTGATCATAACATGGTCTCCTTTGAGATTCTGTTGCAGAAGCAATTCTATAAGGGAGTAACTAAAACACTAAATTTCAGACGTGCAAACTTTGACAGTATAAGGGCATCTCTGCAACATATTAAGTGGGAAATGCTTTTCACAGGGTTAAACACAGAACAAAAATGGGAAGTCTTTAAAATGCTGCTTAATAAATATACTTGTCAGTATATTCCACTTGTAAGCAAGGAACGTCGTTGCAAAGCAAAACCTTTTTGGTTCAATAGAAGCGTTGGTGTTGAGGTGGGTAAGAAAAGACGTGCTTTTAAGGCTTTCAAGTTAGCTGGTACAGCCGAAACATTTATTAGGTACAAGGAGGCCAATAAATCATGCAAAGAAGCTATAAGGCAAGCTAAAATTGCTATAGAAAAGGATATTGCAGCAAGCAGTAAAAAGAATCCAAAATTATTTTTTAAATATGTCAATAGTAAAAAAATGAAGCAGGAAGGGGTGGGACCCTTACTATCAGAGGGGGGTCAGCTGGTTGATGAAAACAAAATAAAAGCGCAGATTCTGAACTCGTATTTTTCATCTGTCTACACAAAAAGAACCAGTAAGTGAAGGTTTCCTTCTTAACACTCCAAATTCTAGTAATACAACTAATGATGCATGGTTCACACATGAAGAAATTCAAAAGAGACTTGAACATGTTAAGATTAACAAAGGTCCAGGGCCAGATGGTATTCATCCCAGGGTAATTAGCGAGCTTAGCTCTGTGATTGCCAAACCTCTTTACTTAATTTTTCAGGATTCATTGGGATCTGGCATTGTGCCGAGAGACTGGCGAATTGCTAATGTGGTGCCTCTATTCAAAAAAGGATCCCGTTCTCAGCCTCAAAACTATAGGCCAGTTAGTCTGACGTCAGTATTAGGAAAGCTTTTCGAAGGGTTAATAAAGGATAAGATACTGGACTTCATAGCAAATCATAATACTATGAGTTTGTGCCAGCATGGTTTTATGCGTAATAGATCTTGCCAGACTAACTTAATTTCTTTTTACGAGAATGTAAGTAGAGACCTCGATTCTGGGATGGCAGTGGATGTGATTTACTTAGACTTTGCTAAAGCATTTGATACAGTGCCACACAAAAGGTTACTGGTTAAATTAAGGAATGTTGGCCTGGAACATAGTATTTGTACCTGGATAGAGAACTGGCTAAAAGATAGACTACAAAGAGTGGTGGTAAATGGAACATTTTCTAATTGGACCAGTGTTGTTAGTGGAGTACCGCAGGGCTCTGTACTAGGTCCCTTGCTTTTCAACTTGTTTATTAATGACCTGGAGGTGGGCATTGAAAGTACTGTTTCTATTTTTGCAGATGATACTAAATTGTGCAGAACTATTGGTTCCATGCAGGATGCTGCCACTTTGCAAAGTGATCTGTCTAAACTGGAAAACTGGGCAGCAAACTGGAAAATGAGGTTCAATGTTGATAAATGCAAGGTTATGCACTTTGGCAAAAATAATATAAAAGCAAGTTATACACTAAATGGCAATGTGTTGGGAGTTTCCTTAAATGAAAAGGATCTTGGGGTCTTTGTAGATAACACGTTGTCTAATTCTGGGCAGTGTCATTCTGTGGCTACTAAAGCAAATAGAGTTCTGTCTTGCATAAAAAAGGGCATTAGCTCAAGGGATGAAAACATAATTATGCCTCTTTATAGGTCCCTGGTAAGGCCTCATCTGGAGTATGCAGTTCAGTTTTGGACTCCAGTCCTTAAGAGGGATATAAATGAGCTGGAGAGAGTGCAGAGACGTGCAACTAAATTGGTTAGAGGGGCGGAAGACTTAAATTATGAGGGTAGACTGTCAAGGTTGGGGTTGTTTTCTCTGGAAAAAAGGCGCTTGCAAGGGGACATGATTACACTTTACAAGTACATTAGAGGACATTATAGACAAATGGCAGGGGACCTTTTTACCCATAAAGTGGATCACCGTACCAGAGGCCACCCCTTTAGACTAGAAGAAAAGAACTTTCATTTGAAGCAACGTAGGGGGTTCTTCACAGTCAGGACAGTGAGGTTGTGGAATGCACTGCCGGGTGATGTTGTGATGGCTGATTCAGTTAATGCCTTTAAGAATGGCTTGGATGATTTTTTGGGCAGACATAATATTAAAAGCTATTGTGATACTAAACTCTATAGTTAGTACAGATATGGGTATATAGAATTTAATTAAAAGTAGAGAGTGGTGTATGTATGGTTGCTGGGTTTTCTTTTGGAGGGGTTGAACTTGATGGACTTTGTCTTTTTTCAACCCAATTTAACTATGTAACTATGTAACTATGTAACTATAGTTAAATATAGCACGTCACATCAAAGATATAATTGAGGCCTAGTGGCAACCTGGTTTGTAGGTGAAAAATCCAATCCAATCACCTACAAACCAGGTTGCCACTAGGCCTCAATTATATCTTTGATGTGACGTGCTATATTTAACTATGTATACATGAACGTATTTCTTACATTTTTGTATTTGCCCTGTAACATGGATTATCTAACATATAGATCATTGTATTTGTACAAAGCCAGTAGCCCATTGGATGATACATGGCAATTGTAACATATGTTTGTGATTGGTTTTATTGAGGGGAGGGACTATATGAGCTAGTATTTAAGGATTAGTGAGAGAGAGACTAGTTGGATTCTGCCTATGACTAAGTGCTGGGTAAGCATGAAACGCGTTAGGCGTTAGAGGGTATACTCTTTATGTTTTTTAACCATTGATGTGAATAAAATATATTTTTTTACTAATTAGCATGCCTTGGAGAAAAAGTTTTTTTGGATTTGCACTTAACGATTAGCACAAGTCACAGTCTTATCAATATTCCATTACCTATGATAGGCATTCTCGTCTCTGAGCTGCTGTAATTCCCTTTCCAGTTTCGGCAGTTTGGTCAAATCAGATTTCATGCTCTTCACAATGGCAGCATCCTGTTCCTGGGCTGACAGTTTCTGCTCCAGACTCTATGTGAAAGGAACATGAATATGGGATTGTACATTAAAGGCGACGATAATGGGATCAGACTTGGTGTGCCGGCAATGTGGAGAGCGAAGACATCCAGAGCCATTACTCACACCCACCTTAATTTTCTGTTCATTATCAGCATTCTGTGCCTGAAGCTCATGCAGTGCCTGCATCTTCTCATTGCTTTCTTGCAGCTTTCTGAGCATAAACAAATTGGAGACATGAAAAGGTCAGGGTTTCAGTCTCAGATATAGAGAACTAGGGTTATTCATCCCCCAACCAACTATGAAGTATGAGGGAAGTAATAATATTTATAGTTCACCTTCAAATTAACTTCATATGATGCAGATATTAGTTACAGGTATGGGACCTGTTATCCAGGATGCGCAGAACATGGGGTTTTTACAGATTAGGGATCTTTCTGTAATTTAGAAATTTATATACCATAAATTTGCTTAAACTCATTTAAACATTGATAAAACCCAATAGGGTTATTTTGCCAACAATAAGGATCAATTATAACTTAGATGGGATCAAGTAGAAGGTACTGTGTTATTATAGGAAAAAAAGGAAATACGTTTTAGAATATTGAATCATTTAATTTAAATAGGGTCTGTGGGAGACAACCTTCCCAAAATACAGAGCTTTGTGGATAAGGGTTTTTTGGATAATTAATCCTATCTAAACTACTATGCAGTTTGGCTTTTTATTGTGTGCGTCTTCAAATGATTTGCCTTTTAGACCTGTCTCTCAACACGGTGATATCTTGGGGTCAGTGACAAGATCTTAATAATGCAAATTTTTAAAAATGATTTACTATTTCTCTGTAATAATAAAACAGTAGCTACAGGTATGGCACCTGTTATCCAGAATGCTGGGGACCTGGGGTTTTATGGATAACGGATCTTTCTGTAGTTTGGGTCTTTATGCCTTAAAGGAAAACTATACCGCCCCAAACAATGTAGGTCTCTATAAAAAGATATTGCATAAAACAGCTCATACGTAAAACCCTGCTTCATGTAAATAAACCATTTTCATAATAATATACTTTTCTAGTAGTATGTGCCATTGTGTAATCCTCCTGGGATCGTAGGATTCACTGTACTCACAAACATACCAATAAACCATACATGTAAGGTCACATGAGCCAATTAACAGACAGAGTTGTGTCTTTTGCTTCAACACTTCTTCCTGTTACAGTTAGAGTTGTAGTATTTCTGGTCAGGTGATCTCTGAGACAGCACACAGACCATCACAAAATGGTGGCTCAAGACAAGAGATGTAAAAGGGCAATATTGACAAATATATATTCCAGTTTGGTGAGATTCTTTAATATGCCACTTAATATGATATAAACTATCTGTTGCTTAAGTGTTCATTTTAGGGGTATAGTTTTCCTTTAAGTCTACTAGAAATTCATTGAAACATTAAATAAACCCAATAGGCTGGTTTTTCTTCCAATAAGGATTAATTATATATTATTTGGGATCAAGTACAAGCTACTGTTTTATTATTACAGCGAAAAAGGAAATCATTTTTAAAAATTTGGATAAAATGGAGTCTATGGGAGCCATTCCGTAATTCTGAGCTTTCTGGATATCGGGTTTCCGGATAAGGGATCCTATACCTGTACTTGATTCCATTTAAGATTTAATAAACCAGCCTATAGGTTTTTTTTAATGTTTACATGATTTTCTAGTAAACTTAGGGTGTGACGGTACAAATTACAAAAAAATCCATTATCTGGAAAACCCTAAGTCCCGAGCATTCTGGATAACAGGTCGCATACCTGTACCTTGATTACAGTTCTATAATTAGCAAGATCAGTAACATAAAAAGCCAGCAGAACAGTAAAGTATGACTACTGTTGCACCCCGCAATGGCCCAGTAGTGAATAGGAAGCAAACATCTGATTAGAAAGCCACATAAAAAATTGTAGCCAATTCCGGTCTACTCAAGCCATAAATCCTTAACCAGTCAGCGCGAATATATACACGCCACTTGATTTAATCGTGCAAAGTGGAAATAATCACTCTTGTGTAGAACCATTTTAATCCACTTATACAGAAAACAGTTGATTTATTGCCAAGGCACTTGTGAAGTGTAGTTAACACTGAACTGCCGAGGAAAGAGGCAATACAGTCCAATGCCTACATAACCTCAGGCTCTTCCCTGTTTATGGATAAGAGCTGATACAAATTAAAGTAATGCATTTCTACATGTAGATAGAATCCTATGCGCTCTAGTGATAGATCGGTTGTGGAACTAACTTACATCACTTCTTTACAAGCAAGGTTTATATTCCATTTACTCTAATAAAGCTCATTCCTCATATGCAGATTTATATTTATACCTGCGTGGGCGTTGGCATGTTGCTTTCCACATATTCAACAGCGCTTAGCTACACCAACTAGTGTTCATGTGATGACTAAATCTAAAGTCAAGTGGATTTGAAAGTTTATCTTCTCCAATAAAAGGGGTTGTTCACCTTCGAGCTAACTTTTATTATGATTTAGAGAGGGATATTCTGAGACAATTTGCAGTTGGTTTTCATTTTTTATTTGTGGTTTCTGAGTTATTTAGCTTTTTATTTATCAGCTCTCCAGTTTGCAGCTTCAGCAGTCTGGCTGCTAGGCTCCAAATGACCCTAGCAACCATGCACAGATTTAAATAAGAGACTGGAATATGAATAGGAGAGGCCTGAATAGAAGGATCAATAATAAAACGTAGCAATACCAATACACTTGTAGCCTTATAGAGCATTTGTTTATTAGATGAGGTCAGTGACCACCATTTGAAAGCTGGAAAGAGAAGGCAAATAATTCGAAAACTAGAAAAATGAAAAATAAAGGCCATTCTATAACATACTAAAAGTTAATTTAATTTAAAGGTGAACCAGCCCTTTAAGTACCACCCTTTGTACACAATCCTTTAGCCAGTGTCCTATCCATGTACACACAACATTAGATTATTAATGTATCATATCCTGAGTCAGCCACAGACTCGATTGAGCCGAGCTATCAGTGCCCCTACTGAGTGGGTCTTTAAAACTGACTCCACTATTGAATACACTCAATAAAAGAACGGATTACTAAATACATGGAGCTTGGTAGAAAGTTACCATACATTATCTTGCTGTGAAATAGAGTGTTTTAAGAATTGTTTTCAGTTTTTACTCAGAACAACATAAACAGCATCATTTTTTCGCCCTGTTTGATTAAAATGCTGCACTTTATCGGTTATCAGAGTGAAGGTGAAGGAAGGTCCTGTTATACGTGGGGTTGCCAAAAGTTAGGCACCCACAAGTGATTGTATTTATTTACCTGACACAATGAGCCAGTGCTCCTATCAGCAGAAAACTGCACCAGCTCAGGGTTATACCAGTGAGCAAAACGGAGCGCCCTGGGAAATTCGAAGAAAGAAGAAGCCGGAAGAAGAGCGCTCCGTGGTGCTCACTGGTATAACCCTGGGCCAGTGCAGTTTTCTCCTGATAGGAGCACTGGCCCAGGGTATCAGGTAAGTACATGAGATCAATTTGGGGTGCCCAATTTTTGACCCCCCCCCAAGTAAAAATGTAATCAATTCCGGTTTTGGTGTCGATTGCGTTGTGGCGGGTTTATCATGATGGGTCCACGAATGTGTGTGTAATCGGGCACAGGTTGGGAGCTGGTCTGGAAAAAAACTTTATTGCTCTGCCTTTACCAGAAAAAAGAAGTAAATAAGAACTATTATGTTACATTCACTGAACCATTTTGCTAGTACAGGTATGGGACCTATTATCCAGAATGCTCGTGACCAGAGATTTTCCGGATAATAGATCTTTCTGTAATTTGGATTTTTATACCTTAAGTCGAATAGAAAATCATTTAAACATTAATTAAACCCAATAGCCTGGTGTTGCTTCCAATAAGGATTAATTATTTCTTAGTTGGGATAAAGTACAAGGTACTGTTTTAATATTACAGAGAAAAAGGTAATCATTTGGATTCATTGGATAAAATGGAGTCTATGGGAGACAACCTTTCCGTAATTCTGGATGACAGGATAATGGGTTTCTAGATAACGGATCCTATAATTATCACCTTAAAGGAGAAGGAAAAGCTCCATTTACATGGGGGTGCAAAAAGTTAGCCACCCCAAATGATTGTATCTACTTTCAGACAGCCCGGGCCAGTGCTCCTATCGGCAGAACCCCGGTCTGGGGCTTCTTCCAGTGAGCAGCATGGAGCAATCGTCTTTCTTCTTTCTTTGCTCGGGTGCGCATGCACAGTAGCGTGAAAAGCCAAACTTTAACGAAGAAGTCGGCTTTTTAATTCTACTGCGCGTGAGAAATTCTGCCCTGGGAAATTTGAAGAAGATGGAAGCCAATCGCTCCATGGTGCTCCCTGGAAGAACCCCTGGCCCGGTGCAGTTTTCTGCTGATCAGAGCACCGGCCCAGGGTGTATAGAGTTAAGTATAGATATAATCACTTAGGGCTTCCTAACTTTTGGAAGCCCCAATTAAATAGACCTTTCCTTCTCCTTTAAATTCAGGTTGAAGGCTTGAAATTTGGCCTATAATAGTTAACCATTTTACATCAAGTAAAATGTTACATCAAGAACAAAAACAAAGTTTGACCAATGAAACTTGAGGCTTCTAAACAAAATTCAGTAACATACAAGGTCCTTAGGGGAAACAAGGCTATGGGCATATGTTACAAGAGTCTTTTATACTGGTTTGTTACAAACTGGAGACACATTTTTGTTTCTAATCAAACAAAAAGTGATCCCTTATTAAATGAAATTACCCTGCGGTAGAAGCTGAGGTCTGACCTAAGTCAGTGCCAGTTAATAATTTAAAAATGAAGAAAAAGTACCCCACTAGCTTCAAAGCTCGCTCAGCAGTCTCTAGTGATTTAAACCTACCTAATTTAATAATTCACTAATGTGTGCAAATTAGCTAATAACTTAAATATAGATACCAAAGTGCTTGTGCTATGATTAAATCAATTGAATTTGATTATAAATTAATTAAATATTAGTAATACAATTCACTGAATGAATTCTATTGTCCAGAATGCTGGAGCACCATGCCTGAAGCTGCTAAGAAACAATTAAAAGCTAAAAAAAGCCTATAAGGATTGTAAGTTACTAAGAAAGAGCATGCCTTACTAACAGCTTTTCATGGTAGAGAAGCATCAGGTTTATACAGTGCAGAGTGCCAAATCCCCAGCCCTAAGGAGAGACAGTTTCTATACTTACTTGCGTTGGATTTCCAGCTGCTCTGTCAACTCCTGCTTCTCAGTCTCTTGGGTCTTTATTTGCATTTCTTGGTTCATTATCTTCCACTGAAGCTCAGATGCTTTTCCTTTTAACACACTGATGTTCTGGGATAAATGAAAGGAAAGAAAGGAAGCTGAAGCCAAAAGAAAACTGTGCCTGGAGATATGCATTCCAGGGATACAAAATTCAATGCTTTAAGCTACAACTCCCATCGTCCTCAGCTAGGCTACAACTAACTTAAGGGCATTTTCATCTTTATATTTACTTTTAGTATGATACAGAGTGCTATTCTGAGAACAATTGCTCTTCGTTTTTTTATTTGTGGGTTTTGGATTATTTAGATTGTTGTTCAGCAGCTCCCCAGTTTGGAATTTCAGAAGCTATCTGGTTGCTAGTGGTTTGAATAACAGGCCCAACTATGAATAGGAAAAGACCTGCATAAAAAAGAGAAATACAAATAAACTACAAAATTCTAACATCACAGAGCAATTGTTTGTTTTTCGGCTGCTGGTGTCAGTGACCCCCATTTGAAAGCTGGAAAGAGAGTCAGAGGAGATGGCAAATCATTTTTTTAAAAAATGAAGACCAATAAAAAAATTACTCGGAACTGGCCAAAATACAACATAAGAACGAGAGGGTCAACTACTTAACTCCAATTTATATCTTGCATTTAATATCTGGAAAACAAACAAAAGGAAAATGAACAAGGACACAGCACATCAAAGATGTTCAGGGCTTAATACCTCATTAGATTCAGACAGTTTGTCCTCTTTCTCCAGCAGCTTCTTGCTTTGAGCCTCTATGGTTTTCTTATAGGATTTAATCATTTCATTCTGCTCCTGAAGTTTGTTCTGAAACTCATTTTCCTTTTCCTCTAGAGCCTTGATGCGGGTGTGGAGCCCCTGGTTCCTGTCTGCTTCTCGCTTTGAAATTAAAAAGAAGATAAAAAAAAATTAAAAAATCATTTACAAAAAGAAATATAAGGTTTCTCAGATATCGGGTATTGGCCGAAAATCACAAGCCTAGAGGCATTACAGTGAAACGATGGATTGTATAGTATATACACTGCAGCCATATTAAGGGAACCATTTTTACTAACTGTGCTAATTGTAGTCTCTGGCAAATCATGTAGTGACCAATCACAAGCAGTGGTGAATTAAGGGTGCCCGGGCCTCTGGGTGGTTGTAAAACAAAGGAACGCAAGTCTTGATCTCTCTAAAGATGACCCCCTACTGGTTTACTTCTTACAGCACTAATACGAGGATGGTCCCATGAATACCATGTACAGAGTATGGGATACGTTAGAGAAAAAGGAAATCATTTTTAAAAATCCTTTCCGTAATTAGGAGCTTTCTGGATAACGAGTTTCTGGACAATGGATCCCCTACCTGAATGTGTCGAAGACATCAAACGGATGTCAAGTTATCCTTATAATTTGCTGCTTCTAATGATTGTCACAATAAAGTGCCCTTGTACCATCAGTCACAAATGACAAAGGCGTGGTTGACCTTCCAGTTAACTTTTAGTATGTTATAGAATGGCTAATTCTGAGCATTTTTTCATTTGGTCTTCATTATTTTTATTTATTTTTTTTATTTTTATTTTATAGTTTTTAAATTATTTGCCTTCTTCTGACTCTTTCCAGCTTTCAAATGGAGGTCACTGGCCCCATCTAAAAACAAATGCTCTGTAAGGCTACAAATTCATTGTTATTGCTACTTTTTTTATTACTCATCTTTCTATTCAGGCCTTTCCTATTCATATTCTAGTCTCTTACTCAAATCAATGCATGGTTGCTAGGGTAATTTGAGCCCTAGCAACCGGATTGCTAAAATTGCAACCTGGACAACTGCTGTATAAAAAGCTAAATAACTCAAAAACCACAAATACAAAATGAAAACCAATTGCAAATTGTCTCAGAATATCACTCTCTACATCATACTAAAATGTGAAAAACCCCTTTAAAAGAGAAATCAACCTGTTCTGAAAAAAAAACCCGTACCCCACACCCCAGGTAGACCCCCCTCCCCCCAGGCTAACTACCCCCCCTAGGGAGATGCCCCATACGCCATACTTACTCCTCGTGGCAGATTCTTCCAGCGAAGTTCCACGCGTCCATCTTCTGCGTCCTCGGTAAGCTGACTGGGAGATTGGCAATTTCCGTATAATTCCACACATGCGCAGTTGCGCAAACCACTCCAAATGCACATGCACAGAAATACCAACCTCGCAATCAGATTACCGAGGACGAAGAAGATAGACACGTGGAACTTTGCTGGAAGAATCTGCGGCAAAGGGTAAGTATGGAGTATGGGGCATCTCCATGGGGGGGTATGTAGCCTGGGGGGAGGAGGGAGGGAGGTCTACCTGGAGTATGGGACAGGTTTCTTTCAGAACAGGTTGATTTCTCCTATAAGACACACAATACAGTAAACTTAGTTCCCCTTAGACTGGAGGAATATTGTTACACAGTTTATCTCTAGGCACAGTAAAACACAGGCTTTTGATAAAGAACCATTAAAATGGAGTCTTTCCATCAATTCAACAATTTGAATATTGGTTTGAGATTCAGGTGAATACCATATATTTTCAAGGATTGTTTTTTCCATCTTAAATAACTCATAAAAGACACTGTAAGTAAAGCAAGACAGGCTTCAAACAATGAAACAGTGGATTGACCAATGTTTTTCATTCTTTGCAAATGCCTATTATTTTCAGATTATTATGAGAAAAACTATTTTAGTGTTTATTCTGAAGGCAAACATCCATGCAAAGTACCACTAAACCTGCCCCTTTCTGTTGCTATAATAAAGTAAAAGATGATTGGCTGCTTGCAAATGAATGTTCAGCAAGAGATCCCCATGTTGGCAGGCTCACTAATCTATTCCTGAATCCTACAAGCTAAAGTCATTTATATATCATATATCATTTATATCAAGTGTGATAAAGGGACTTAATAAAGGGCATTGAGCCTGAAACATGTTGTGGTAATAAACACATTTATTAGCAGCTAGTACTGCTTCAGTGGCTTTTCTCTCAGTAACTCCAAAATATTCACTTATAATTATACAAATGAGGAGGGGTATAGACTTTGATTGAGAGGCTAATAAACTCTCCAAAAGCGCAGTCATCTTTATAGTGTGGGAATGAATAGGAGAGGGTTTGAACAGAAAGATGGGTAATAACATGTAGCAACAAGAATACATTTGTAGCCATACAGAGCATTTGTTTTTTAGATGGGGTCAGTGACCCCCCATTTGAAATCTGGAGAAGAAGGCAAAAAAAAAGTTGCTTAGAATTGGTTATTCTATAACATACTAAAAGATAAGGTGAACCACTCCTTTAACGAGAAATGGGAGAATATATCCGGAGAGCCATGAGAGTAATAGATTAACATGCCTGTGCTCAAGGCATTAATAAAAATAAAAAATAAGCAGATACTTTTGGACCTTGAAAAACAGTATTGCAGACTGGTAACATTTGGGGACATTTCGGTCAATGTTTACCACTGCCAAGTTCCCACGTGTGACACTGAATGAACCAGATAATTTGAAGTTCAGGAGTTAAAATGAGGACACAGCAATTAGGAGATATAAGGCTTCCATGTTAGCCGCCTGTAAAATTCCGATTTCAAAACCAGCACCACAACCGTTCTTTGCATGGCCTAATAAACATTCAGCTGTTTGTCTGCAAGAAATTAGTGAATAAAATTACATGATTACTGGTACCTGATTACATTTAGCATAAATCAGCATTCGTGCGTGAATGCATCTGATGTTTTGTTAAAGTGTTTGATTGCTAAAGTTCAAGCAAAAAACTTAGATCTGCCGTGTGTGCCTGATGGGCACAATTTTCTAATTTCCAGTCTCTTGCTATTTAATTAGTAAGTCTCATAATGCCACACTCAGGTGAAGGCAACCTTCAGGGGACTCAGGACACAACCTCGAAGCATGCTGAAAGTGGCACTTGCACAACAGCTGGCACACCAATGGATTTGGGTCGCTTTATTAAAGGGGCTGTTCAGCTTCCAAACACTTTTTTTTAGTTCAATTGTTTTCAGATTGTTCCCCAGAAATAAAGACTTTTTTCAGTTATTTTACATTCTTTAATGTTTTTCCAAAATGTAAGTTTAATGTCCCTGTCTCTGGTGTTTGAGTCTGGCAGCTCAGCAATTCAGGTGCAGACTCTAAACTGTATAAAAAACTGGAATAAAACTGGAATAAATAAAAAAAGCTAAAATGATAATTTCATTTGGCACTAGTTTGCATAAAACCTCTTTTTTTTGGGACAAATTGGAATACAAGGTGCTGAAGGATCCTCTGCACAGATCTGAAAATATAAATCACTATTAAGGGGTCGTTCACCTTCCAAAAACCTTTTCTCAGATCATTTGTTCACCAGTAATAAAGACTTTTTTTCAATTGCTTTCCATTTTTACCATTTTTCCCAAAAGTTTAATGTACCTGCATATGGTGTTTCAGTCTGGCAGTAATTCAGGTGCAGATTCTGCGCGGTTATAATTTTGCAACATTTAGTGGATACATTTCTCAGCAGCATCTCTGAAGTATTAGCAACTATTGTATCAATTCTAACAGCTGCCTTTGATGAAACTAACAAAAAAGCTGGCAATTTCACTCTACTATACATGCGTCGGCCCTGGGAAACAAAGGAAGATGAAGAGAAAGACGAGGATTGACCCGTGGTGTTCATGGAGAAGAAATCCTGCTCCTGAAAACTGCACCAGCCCCGGGCCAGGTAAGCAAATACAATCATTGGGTGCCTAACGTTTGGCATCCCCCAGTGATTACACCTGTCCCACTCCTTTAATAGGGATCTAATCCCAAGCAAAATAATGGATGCAAACTTACTCCGCTTTTCAGGGCACTTTTTCAGTTTACATTAAGTTTTCTATTATGAGTGGCTTCTAAGATATAAGCAGTTTTCCACTGCCAATATCATGCTTTTCACTGACTCAAAAGTTAGTTACCCTAGGGTTATCCTTACTATACAGGAAGTGTAAAAACAATTACTGTTGCTAATAAGGATACACCGAATCCAGGATTCGGTCTTTTTCAGCAGGATTCAGATTAGGCGAATCCTTCTGCCAGACTGAACCCTATTTTGCATATGCAAATTCGATTAGGAAAATCACGTGACTTTTTCGCATAAAACAAGAAAGTAAAAAATGTTTCCCCTTCACACCCCTAATTTAGATATGCAAATTAGGATATGGTTCAGTATTCGTCTGAATCTTTCGCGAAGGATTCAGGGGTTTGGCCGAATCCAAAATTGTGGATTCGGTGCATCCCTAGTTGCTAACACTCTGATCTTCATTTAAGCTAAAAGCCAGTATTGGCAGTCTAAAACTACTAATATCTCATAAACAACCAAAAACAGATAATTAATGTAACATGCTTGTAGGGCAACTCTAAGTCGGCTTACATAAAATTATTTGGTGGCCCCTCTTCGGAGGTTTGAAAAGCACTGTTAAAGAAAAATCCAACTTTCTGACTGCTTGGGGATGTAGGTTGATGTTCTAATAAAACAATGAACACTAAGGGGTAAATTTATCAAAGAGTGAAGTTCCGCAGCTCTCAATTCATTTCTATGGGATTTTGAAAGGCGTATTTATCAATGGGTGAAAGTGTAAAAAAAAAAAAAAAAAAAATACGCCTATAAAAATCCCATAGAAATGAATGGAGAGTGGCGGAATTTCACTCTAGTGGCGGAACTTCACTCTTTGATAAATATACCCCTAATTCTTTAAAGTCATCTAAGATGAATGTTAGGTTATATTTATTATATGACTATCCTAAACAGCTGGAGAAATCAGTTGATAATCCTGTATTTACATCGCTTGCTTTTTACAGATTACCTGGTTCACGCATCTGGTTACCCTTCTCCTGCTCGCGCACACCCCAAATCAAGAGCATTTTTAACAGTAACACAGAGAGAAAGGGAGCAGCAATGTTTAAGACAATGCAAACAAACCAATGTACTACAAAGTAGGATTAGAAGACAGAGTAAAATTAGAAAAGTGCAACAATTTGCTGATTAGGGATAAAGGAGCAGGCAAATTCAGTTACTGTGTTATAGTCTAGGTAAAGCAGGAGAAAAAGTAGTGTCGCCAAAACCACCTCTGCTACTGGCCATGTGTTACTGTGCAATAAGGTCTCTGAGGAAGTGCAGTGACACGAAACGCGTCAGACCTCGGATGCTGTTTCTAATGATGTATCAAGATGTACTAATAAAGTAGACCTTGTTTTATCTATAACCTGGAATTAAGAGATTCTTTTGGGATGACCCTGGAGTGTGCCGCTACAAACGATTGCTGGATACGTTCTTCTTAGTGACTGACACAGGGCAGCAGCACCTGGGTCACCACGCCAACCGGTTAAGATCCTTAACGGATGATTTATTTACCTCGAATGTGGGGAGAGATATCCGCTCCAGTAATTTTTTTTGAAAGATTATCTTTATTGATTTTATAAACATAAAACATCCGCTCCAGTGATTTAAGCGTCAGGTCCTGGGCTGGATGCACCCGGGCCATATAGAAGGAAGGGTGAGCAGATCCCACTTATAGTGTTAATATAGAGACACCGGGAGTTGGCTGGATTAATGCGGGATTTACCTGGGAAACCCTAATATAGCGCTGGGTTGATTGCATTATTGTTATTGTGCAATAATCCAAGCACAATGTTTCTCCTCAATCCTGTCCCTTAATGTCAACCCTTTCACTGCAAAAAGCCAGCTATGCAGAGATGACACTCTTCCAGATAAAGAAAATGACTGATTTACAGTATCCAATGCTTTTAATGTAATCATTACAATGCACTTTTCTACCTCGTAATTCTTGGCATTGGTGCTGGCTGCTTTCTCAAGCTCAATACGGGCCCGTTTGTGGCTTAGTTCCATCTGCATCTTTTCGCGTTCAACCTGAATAAGATTTGACTTTGAACGGATCTGCGCTGCTTGGTCTTCCAGCTATCAGGATAAAGGAGAAATGGTTCATAAATCAATTTTATAGATCAATAATGGGTATAATTAGATGGACAGCCTTGCAGTGTCCTGTTTAATGATCACCAGTATACAAATGGTATAGATTTCATCTAAGTGTTTAACAGGCACCCAAGAATAGATGGGTCACAAAGCAGATGCTGCCACTACACAGACATTCAATGTTCAGTTAATACCATTATAGGGAAACCTAAACACACTTTAAAGGGATACTGTCATGGGGAAAAAAAATTTTTTCAAAATGAATCAGTTAATAGTGCTGCTCCAGCAGAATTCTGCACTGAAATACATTTCTCAAAAGAGCAAAAAGATTTTTTTATATTCAATTTTGAAATCTGACATGGGGCTAGACATTTTATCAATTTCCCAGCTGCCCCTGGTCATGTGACTTGTGCATGCACTTTAAGGGAGAAATGCTTTCTGGCAGGCTGCTGTTTTCCCTTCTCAATGTAACTGAATGTGTCTCAGTGGGACATGGGTTTTTACTATTGAGTGTTGCTCTTAGATCTACCAGGCAGCTGTTATCTTGTGTTAGGGAGCTGCTATCTGGTTACCTTCCCATTGTTCTTTTGTTTGGCTGCTGGGGGGGAAAGGGAGGGGTGATATCACTCCAACTTGCAGTACAGCATTAAAGTGTGACTGAAGTTTATCAGAGCAATGCTGTACTGCAAGTTGGAGTGATATCACCCCTCCCTTCCCCCCCCAGCAGCCAAACAAAAGAACAATGGGAAGGTAACCAGATAGCAGCTCCCTAACACAAGATAACAGCTGCCTGGTAGATCTAAGAGCAACACTCAATAGTAAAAACCCATGTCCCACTGAGACACATTCAGTTACATTGAGGGGAAAACAGCAGCCTGCCAGAAAGCATTTCTCCCCTAAAGTGCATGCACAAGTCACATGACTTGGGACAGCTGGGGAATTGACAATATGTCTAGCCCCATGTCAGATTTCAAAACTGAATATAAAAAAATCTGTTTGCTCTTTTGAGAAATGGATTTCAGTGCAGAATTCTGCTGGAGCAGCACTATTAACTGATTCATTTTGAAAACATTTTTTTTCCCATGACAGTATCCCTTTAACCTAGTGAAATAGTTGTGTACAACATCATTACAAAAAAAGTATTTGCATTATAAAATAGAAAGGGCTTTTATAAAAGAGCAAAAGCAGTATTTTAGGATTAAAGAAGATACAGCACTGCAGGTCAAAAAGAAAACCCCCAACTCAGCTGGACCCCCGCATAAGGTTGTCATCATAAATCTTTCTATCATATGTATTGTGACATTTTTGGCTTTCTGCTCATGTATCTTGTTTGCAGGGGACCAGTGTTAGTAGCTGTTTCAAATGCAACCCCAATAGAAACGTTAGTGTAGATACAGCTTTGGTATTGGGGGGTAAATTAAAAACAACTAGACTTTGAGGTACTGAAATACCCCTTTTTTTATTATCTATCATAACATTGTCTTTGAATGCTATTTATAATGTTGCCATAAAAGTATTTATCTGATGCTTTTACATTACCTTTCTTACTACCCTGCTCCTCTATGAGGGGGCTGCCATATTTGTGCAGCGGTAGTTGGTTAGCATTAAAAACGGAGGTTAAGAAGGGACAGACCGGTTTAGGAACTTAAAGTGACAATTACTTCCAAAAGCAGAACTATCAGTGAAAAGCTATCAACATGACCTATGGGTGGACTTATAATGTAGATTAATATTTTGCAAATAAAAATCTTAATGTCACTCACCATAAAGGAGAAGGACAGTTTAAAGACTTCGGACAGTTGGGGGTGCCAAATGTTAGGCACCCCCCAATTGATTGTAGAAAGCTGCACCAGCCCGGAGTTACATCAATGAGTAGCATGGAGCGATCCTCTTCAGGCTTCTTCTTGCGGCTGCAAATTCCCAGAACGAAAAACCGAACTTTAACTAAAAAGTCGGCAATTTCGCTCAACTGCGCATGCGTCTGCACTGGGAAATTTTAAGAAAGAAGAAGCCGGAAGAGGATTGCTCTGTGGTGCTCACTGATATAACCCCGGGCAGATGCAGTTTTCTGCTGATAGGAGCACCGGCCCCCGGTTTCAGGTAAGAAAATGCAATCATTTGGGGTGCCTAACATTTGGCACCCCCAACTATAAAGCCTTTCCTTCTCCTTTAACAAGGTCCCTGCAAGTAGGTTACATTGGAGGAAATATCACCTCCATCTACCATATTTAAGAGTAAATGTAGTTTGATGGACACAGGCTACAGTAATTTCATATAGTTTACATGCTGTAGGACCTGTAGTAACCAACAACCCCACATACACTCTCAGCCAAATGCAAACTTTATATATATGCTTACCAGGAAGCGCTGCTGAAACTGCATCTGAAGGGAAGCCCCAGTAGATGTTGAAGTACCAAGAGAAGGTGCCGTCCCTTCCAATGGCTGAGAAAGAAATTTATTAAATGACCGTAATGTGGAAATGACGGTGGTGTTGTCTTCACTGTCATCCATTGCAGCTGTTCACAGGTAAAACAAAGGTCTGAAATGAAAGGAGAAAGCATCAGCGGATTATAAAGCCCAAATAGAAATATGCCTGTGGGAATAAAACATTGGAACCACCTCCAATATAAGCCCTAGTACTGTGTGTGGATGCAATTCTCTAAATAGAAGGTATAAATAATAGCAATGCAAGCTAATGCTCTAATCGCAAGTATAGAAATTCACATTTGAAGAGTAAATAAACAAAATGTTTCATTTTAAAGGAAAATGACAAAAATATGGAAATAAACAACTGTAAAGAAACAGCACGTCTTCCTTTATCTTTTGCAGAAAAGTTAGAATAGTAAATAAAATGGATTATTGTGCCTTCCGACAGGAATATGCCATGCAAAACTTTAAAAAAAAATGATTTATTTAGACCCAACCTATGGGGATCCCTCTGAGTCCTGACCACATGTGAATGGATTTCAAACATTAGCACCACTTGATGTTCAGCCAACTGGGTACAGGCAAAGGAAAAATTTGAGCTAACTTTTGAGATAACTTTTAGTATTTTTTTAGTATGATGTAGAGCGTGATATTCTGAGACAATTTGCCATTTGTTTTCATTTCTTATTATTGAAGGTTTTTGAGTTATTCAGCAGCTCTTCAGTTTGCATCTTAAAGGGCATGTAAAGTCTAAAATAGAATAAGGCTAGAAATGCTGTATTTTGTATACTAAATATAGACATGAACTTACTGCACCACAAGCCTAATCAAACAAATGATTTATACTTTCAAAGTTGGCTACAGGGGGTCACCATCTTGTAACTTTGTTAAACATCTTTGTAAGACTAAGACTGTGCACATGCTCAGTGTGGTCTGGGCTGCTTAGGGATCGTCATAAACAAAGCGGCTTGAGTTCTGCATGGCTGGGAAGTAAGGCGGGGGCTCCCCCTGCTGTTCATAAGTATGATTGTTTTCCTGCTCAGCAGTTAGGGACCATCTGACAATTAAATCATGTATGTTGGCAAGCACTTCGCAGTCCACTCATCGAGTAAAAACTTCAAGTTTATTTCAGTAGATTAAAAACATATCAATCCTGGCGCGTTTTGTATCACAGATCCGTAGTCATAGGTATAACAAACATTGTATCTAACGGCTATTTTAATTCTTAACCCGGAAATGACCTCATTAAACTAATTGAAATTAAGAGCAAGACCCAAAACATCCGTTTACAATCCCTTATCTTTCCAATCAACTGAAACAACTCGCAACATTTTTGTTAGAACTGATCGCTTTGTTACAATTTAAACATATTAAAACGTTTTTTTCATCCACAGCAGTAAATGAAGGGAGAACTTCACTGCATATGGTCAGATTTTTTAATTAAAGTATATTGGAGATAGGTTGGATTTTATTTTTGGAGATTGGAGGATTTTATTTTTTTGCCTTTACATGCCCTTTAAGCAATCTGGTAACTAGGGTCCAAATTACCCTAGCAACCATGCACGGATTTGAGTAAGAGACAGATATTAATAGGAGAGGCCTGAATAGAAGGATCAGAAATAAAAGTAGCAATAACAATACATTTGTAGCCTTACAGAGCATTTGTTTTTTTTTAGAAGGGGTCAGCGACTCCCATTTGAAAGCTGCAAAGAGTCAGAAATAAAAGGCAAAGAACTATAAAAAATAAATAAATAATGAAGACCAATTGAAAAGTTGCTAAGAATTGTCCACTCTATAACATACTGAAAGTTTTAATGGCGAAACACCGCTTTAAAGCGAGGGAGGAAGGAACAAAGTGTGATGTTGTTGGGCTTAGAAATGAATAGAGAGACATCCCAGGACTCAGCTCACTAATTTCATTTATAAAGGCAACATTAAAAGAGCCTGTTTTATTAGGACTGATCAGCAGGTGGCGCTGTTGTATGGAATTCATTAGATTAGCACTTTAAAAACTGATTATCATCTTGAAAACTGGGGGGATTAAAGTGATCAAATATTGTAATAATCCTTATAAATGACATTTCCAAATGTTAACCCTTTCAGTAGCGAGAAACGTGACAAAAGCGTGAGAGTCTCTGCACTAGAGCCCATCTAAACCTTTACAACAAGACATTTCCCAGGAAACCTCTGGAGCGCCTAAATGTTCTTCTCCCTAAACAGCTTTTCCTGTTGCCCAGCGGTCGCACTTTTAATAACGCAGCCCGTCTCCCCCTGATCCCTACTTACATCTCCCGCAAAACTGATCACTGCAGGCTCCTAGCCTCCTGTATTACAGAAAATCCCGCCACAAGCCTCATCTCGCGAAACTGGCGTCACGACTACACGTGACACAGTGACGCATCACATAGTTGATTGGTGGGAGTGAGGAGCCGGCGTAATTTAGTGTTACACATTCTGAGATTCAATAGGTCCCCTCATAACCTGTATTTCCCCCTCTCGCACCTTCTACTTCTGTTACATTAAAAGTCTTTCTTGTTGGTTTCCTGCCATGCTCTGCACCAATTTAGCTCCCTGACAGTTTCCTTAAAGGAACAGTAACATCCAGTGTCGGACTGGGACTCCAGGGGCCCACCCAAAAAAACCTTAGACCAGGTGCCCACCCAAAAAAAACCTTAGACCAGGGGCCCACCCAAAAAAAACCTTAGACCAGTGGCCTACCCAAAAAAAACTTTAGACCAGGGGCCTACCCAAAAAAACCTTAGACCAGGGACCCACCCAAAAAAAACCTTAGACCAGGGGCCCACCCATAAAAAACCTTAGACCAGGGACCCACCCAAAAAAAACCTTAGACCAGGGGCCCACCCATAAAAAACCTTAGACCAGGGGCCCACCCATAAAAAACCTTAGACTAGGGGCCCACCCAAAAAAAACCTTAGACCAGGGGCCCACCCAAAAAAACCTTAGACCAGGGACCCACCCAAAAAAAATTAGACCAGGAGTCCACTATTATTCTTCCTCTCCTCACTCAACCTCTATTCCCCTAGTCTCTTCTCTTTACATACTATAATCTATTAATCCATCTATTTAGCCTCTTTGTTCTCATATAAACAGGGAATGGCCATGAAATAGGCCAAATGTTTAGCAGTATGAGGGTCAACTGACACCTGGGCCCACCGGGACTTTTCCTGGTATCCCAGTGGGCCAGTCCAACACTGGTAACATCAAAAGATTAAAGTGTTTTAAAGTAATACCAATATAATGCAGTGTTGCCCTGCACTGGTAAAACTGATGTGTTTGCTTCAGAAACTCTTCTATTGTTTATATAAATAAGCTGCTGTGTAGCAATGGGGGCAGCCATTCAAAAGAGAAAAGGCTCAGGTTACACAACAGATAAGCTCTGTAGAACATAATGGTGTTATCTGTTATCCACTATTTATCCTGTGCCATATAGCCTTTTTTCAATTCCCACTGTTGCTATACAGCAGCTTGTTTATATGAACTATAGTAGTGTTTCTGAATTTCCTTAAAGGGCATGTATAGGCAAAAAAATAAAACCTCATTTTTACTTTCTTTAATGAAAAAGAAACCTATCTCCAATATACTTTAATTAAAAATGTGTACTGTTTTCATAAGAAAGCTGACTGTATGCAGTGAAATTCTCCCTTCATTTACTGCTGTGGATAGGAATTGTCAGATGGTCCCTAACTGCTGAGCAGGGAAACAATCAAACTTATGAACAGCAGGGGGAGCCCCCGCCTTACTTCCCAGCCATGCAGAACTCAAGCAGCTTTGTCTATGATGATCCCTAAGCAGCCCAGACCACACTGAGCATGTGCACAGTCTTAGTCTTGCAAAGATGTTTAACAAAGTTACAAGATGGTGACCCCCTGTAGCCAACTTTGAAAGCATAAATTATTTGTCTGATTAGGCTTGTGGTGCAGTAAGTTCATGTTTATATTTAGTATACAAAATACAGCATTTCTAGCCTTATTCTATTTTAGACTTATCATGCCCTTTAAAGGAGAAATCAATCGTTCTGAAAAAAAACGTACCCCCCCACCCCAGGTAGACCCCCCTGGGGAGTTGCCCCATACTCCATACTTAACCCTCGCTGCAGATTCTTCCAGCGAAGTTCCACGCGTCCATCTTCTGCGTCCTCTGTAAACTGACTGAGAGATCTGTATTTCTACGTATGCGCAGTTGGAGCATTCATTGGAGTTTTATTAAAGGGCACCTGTTGGATAAAAATGTTATCCACAACCAAAGGTGCTGGCTAAAAGAGCCCGCATTCCGGTTGGGGATATCAGTAGTTTTTTTTTAAAAAAAAAAACACCCGGAGCTGCCATGTTGTGTCACTCTCATGCGCATAACGAGCAATTTGTGCCACATTTTCATTATGCTCGTGGTAAGTGACATGACTTGACAGCACTACTGTTATTCACAACCGGAATGTGGGCTCTATTAGCCGGCAGCTTTGGTTGGGGATAACATTTTTACCCCAGGCAGCTCTTAGAATTGATACAATAGTTGCTAATACTCCAGAGATGCTGCTGAGAAATGTATTAACTAAGGGGCAGATTTATCAAAGGTCGAGGTAAATTTTCAAATGGAAAAAAAAAATTGAATTGTGAGATATTTTTTGTTTACTTCGATTAGGGAATAGTCCAAATTAGATTAAAATTTTAAAAAAATTAGAAATTTCGGTTGGCCTTTTTGAATTCGAATTTCAACGTTTTTTCAATTCAAAATTCAACCCTTGATAAATATGCCCCTAAATGTTGCAAAATTGTAACAGCACAGAATCTGCACCTGAATAAGGGAGGAACTCCACGGGCGATTTTGGTGCAATCCGACAAGCTGCGCAAAAACGCAGGCATCACTTCAAATGCAACGGAAATAAGGTAAGAGATGAAAATGTCAGATGAAATCACAGCGATCATTCGACGTGACACAACTGTCGGATGCAGACACAGCGTGCAGCGTCTGCATCTGACAGTCGTGTTGCGTCGGATCAACGCTGTAACTCCGACAGTGGTATTATCTACCTTATTTCCGTTGCATCCAACGTGATGCCTGCGTTTTTGAGCAGCGGGTCGAAACACACCGAAATCGCCCATGGAGTTCCTCCCTTACCAAGCTGTCAGGACTGAAACACCAGACACTGGGACATTAAACTTTAAAATTAGATTTTGGAAAAATGGTAAAAAATAAAAAATTGGAAAGCAATTGAAAAAAAGTCTTTATTTCTGGTGAACAATCTGAAAACAATTGAACTGAAAAAAAATGTTTGGAAGGTGAACACACCCTTTAAAAGTGTGCCAAGGAACCGAAAAAAAAGTTTTATATACATATTTCATATGACATATTTCTTTTATTGCTTTTAATCATCTTTCACCTGGGAAGGGAGTTGTTTCCCAGTGCAGAGGAATCATTGCTTTAGCATATTTTCTAGCATATATTCACATATTTGTTTCACCTGCTCCCAGAAATGGCTTATTGCTGGGAATAGCAGTCAAATATGTTCTAAGTTTCCCACCACTGTTTCACATCTCCAGCAGCAATCTGAAGTTATCAGACCCATCTTAACACTAAGGGGGTTATTTAGTAAACTCCAAATGCAAAAATCACGAAAAATTTGTGATTTTTTAAATAAAATCTGACTTTTAAAAAAGTCACAAATTCTTCAGAATTTATTAAACCCCGAGGATGGGAAAAATTAGAATCTGAAAATCCGGAATCTCAGACCTGTTGAGGTTACATATAAGTCAATGGGAGAAGTCCCAATGATTTTTTTGATGTGCGTTGGGTTTTTGGCAATACCCTGAAGTTTTCAAGCAAAATCCCGAATTTTCGGGTGTAAAATCCGAAAAAAAATCGTAAAAATCAGTTGTTTCACAATTTCGGACTTTTTTCCGCAAACAACATTTTCGGAAAGTGTATTAATGAATAAGCCCAAAAAACCTGTGCGGATTTGGTCTGAGTTTTTTTCAGAAATTATTGAGATAAATTCGGACTTTGATAAATAACCCCCTAACACGTTTAGTATCATTTAATATCTTTGAGATGTCTGCCATTCACATAATGTACTAATAGGTTCCTCCATTGATCTCTAGTGGAGCACAATTCTCTGTTCTTTAGTTGCTAGAGATTCTTGGAAATTAGGAAGTGTCTAAGTTGTAAATTACCTAGTCTAAAGGCCATCTTACAGCCAGCATCTACTATTCCCTGTATGTACTCTAAATTTTTTCTAATCTGGGTGAGAGGGGATGGATATGGGGCTAGCTGGTATTGGGAATGCCAATTAAGCAGTGTTCAAATATTGGGGAATTAATGGCTTCTCTGAGTCCTGCTTCTGTATATGTGGCCTCTAGTAACCTATATGGCCATCTCAGGTAAGGGTAGTGGGGGAGTTGGGAAAAAAAATCCTTCCTGACTCCAAAATGGAAATTGGACTAGTCCCTGGATCAACTTGTACTATGAGCTATCTCCCATAACCCTGTATTCCCTCACTTGCTAAAAAGCCATCCAATCCTTTCTTAAAGCTATCTAATGTATCAGCCTGTACAACTGATTCAGGGAGAGAATTCCACATCTTCACAGCTCTCACTGTAAAAAACCCTTCCGAACATTTAGGCAAAACCTCTTTTCTTCTAATTGAAATGGGTGACCTTGTGTCAGCTGGAAAGACCTACTGGTAAATAAAGCATTAGAGAGTTTATTGTATGACCCCTTTATATTTCTATACAGAGTTATCATATCCCCCTTAAGCGCCTCTTCTCCAGCGTAAACAACCCTAACTTGGCCAGTCTTTCCTCATAGCTAAGATTTTTCACACCTTTTACCAGCTTAGTTGCCCTTCTCTGTACCCTCTCTAATACAATAATGTCCTGTTTGAGTGATGGAGACCAAAACTGTACGACATATTGTAGATGGAGCCTTACAAGTGCTCTATACAGTGGAAGAATGACTCCCTCCTCCCGTGAATCAATGTCCCTTTTAATACAGCTCAAGACCTTATTTGCCCTTGATGCTGCTGACTGGCATTGCTTGCTACAGCCAAGTTTATCATCTACAAGGACTCCAAGGTCCTTTTCCATAATGGATTTGCCTAGTGCAGTCCCATTAAGGGTATAAGTGGCTTGGATATTTTTACATCCCAGGTGCATGACTTTACATTTATCAACATTGAATCTCATTTGCCACTTAGCTGCCCAGATTGCCAGTTTGTCAAGATCGTGTTGCAAGGATGTCACATCCTGGATGGAATTAATTGGGCTGGATAATTTTGTGTCATCTGCAAACCCTGATACATTACTTACAATACCCTCCCCTGAGTCATTAATGAACAAGTTAAATAAAAGTGGGTACAATACAGAGCCCTGAGGGACCCCACTAAGACCCTAAGAGAATGTACCATTAACAACCACCCTCTGTACCCAATCCTGTAGCCAGTTTCCTATCCATGTGCAAATGACTTTATTAAGCCCAACAGACCTTAGTATAGAAAGCAGTCGTTTGTGGGGCACAGTATCAAACGCAAAATCCTAATAGATCTACTGCCCCCCCCCACTGTCCAGCATCTTACTTACCTCATCATAAAAAGCAATCAAATTTGTCTGACGTGACCTATCCTTCATAAAGCCATGCTGATTGCTGCTCATAATGCCATTCACTAGGACAAAATTTTGAATGTGATCCCTTAACAACCTCCAAATAATTTGCCCATCATGTCAAACATACTGACCATAATTTCCAGGCTGAGATCGTAATCCCTTTTTAAATATTGGAATATCCAATTCATAAGTACCATACCAGATAAAAGCGAATCTGAGAAAATCAACAATAGGGGCTGGTCTAAAACATTCATTTTTATTAAAGCTTTATGAATCATATCCTGAGTTAGCCACTTACTAAAGTGAGCTGAGCCATCAGTGCAGCTATGAAGTGAGCCTGGGAACTCAGACTCCTCTTTAAATAGTCCAATACTTGCCTGATAATATATGGTAATATAAAGTCAGACAACCCATACCACAATCTAGTTTTTTGTAAGGTATATGTGATAAAACAAAGTTTTAATCTGGAGGGAAAAAACTATTATGTTAGGGCTTTAGCACATGGGCAGATTCGGGGAGATTTAGTAGCCTGCCTTCTTTGGGGCAACAATCTCCCCGAACTGCCTTCCGCCTGTTAAAATGAAAAATCGAAATGCACTCGCAGCACTTCGATTTAGAAGTTTCCTCTAAGACTAAAGCTGACCATAGACGCAAAGATCCGAACGTACGAATCGAGTCGGCTGCCGATAATATCTCTGCATGTATTGCCGATCGTACGATTTTCAGTGGGAGACTGTCACTAGCTTTTGTCATACATAAACTTTGGTACGATTGCTGTCAGATGCAGAACATCGGCTGATCTGTTCTTTTCTACTTTATTTGATCGGAATGGTTAATGGCAGGTCGGGAGATGGCGAATCCTCGAACGATCGGATCTTTGCATCTATGGCCAGCTTAAATGTACCCGAATCTGCCCATGTGCTAAAGCCCTTATTGCTTAGTTGCTCCTATCTGCTTCAACAAATGGTATGTGTATGATAACATTTGCTCCTTTCCCTGTGTGGTTTTGATGTTGTGTAGCCAGACCGCATTCTTTGGTAAGTGACCCCTACCGTGAGGGCAAACAAACCAGGACTGTCTACAGTGTATATAACAAAGTACACATAGGGGCACATTTACTTAGCTCGAGTGAAGGAATAGAATAAAAAAAACGTCGATTTTCGAAGTGTTTCTTGGCTACTTCGACTACGACTTCGAATCAAACGATTGGAACTAAAAATCGTTAGACTATTCGACCATTCTATAGTCGAAGTACTGTCTCTTTAAAAAAACTTCGACCCCCTACTTCGCCACCTAAAACCTACCGAACCTCAATGTTAGCCTATAGGGACGGTCCCCATAGGCTTTTTAGGCAATTTCTGATCGAAGGAAATTCGTTCGATCGATGGATTAAAATCCTTTGAATAGAACGATTTTTCCTTCGATCGTTCGATCGAACAAATTGCGGTAATTCCTTCGACTTCGATATTTGAAGTTGAAGGATTTAACTTCGACAGTTGAATATCGAAGGTTAATTAACCCTTGATATTCGACCCTATGTAAATGTGCCCCATAGTGTTCCAAAGTCCCCTGTAAGAGCAGTCCACTCATGGGAAAGGCTATAGCTTTCCTACAAGTAATGTTATGTCATATACGGTATACAGTGGCGGAACTACCGGGGCTGCGAGCGGGCCAGGGCCCCCCGGCAGTGCCGCACGCCACTGAAATCACCCCGACAGTGTGCCGTACGGAGGGGGCAGGGCCCGGCTGCGCGTCACGCACCAGGGCCCGCCCCCCTCTAGGAATGCTGCTGCATATATATATATATATATATATATATATATATATATATATATTCATGTGCAGTGTGCTGAGAAAATATTTATTTCTTCAACATCGCTAATGATGAACTGTGTAGAATATAAAGGACTTCTCTTAGTCCCATTACAATCATCCTGCATGAAATATTACTAAGAGTTTGTGTTTTGCTTTTATACACTCTGTATATCACTGCCAACCTGAGCAACTCTTGGTATTATACCTGCATGATTAATAGACCCCATAGCTAATCTCTGACAACGGCTATAACCCGATGCGGTAAATTCCCCTATTGATTCAGTGAATGCATTATTTCATATGGTGCTTTGACAGAGCTTTCATTTTAGAAGTATGTAAGTATGTATATTTTTATTTGTATAGCGCTACTTGAGGGCAAAGCACTGTACAGCAAAACAATAAATTAGTAGTGACAAACAAGGGGTCATTGAAAAAGTAACAATAGGTGCATTATTAGAAATACAATTCACATAAATATAAAATATAATTACAATACAGGTTAAGTGCTCAGTGTCTTACAGTGTCTCAGTAGGGCTTACAGTCTAAATACAATCTAAAGAAGTATGTGTACCTATTTTATACACATTTATACAGAGACACCAGTCTTTTCTAAGACCTCAATTTTAACATTTAGGGGCATATTTATCATGGGTCAAATTTCAAATTGAAAAAACTTCGAAATTTGAATTCAAAAAGACCAACTGAAATTAAGTCAAAGTTTTTTTTTTTGGGTCGAATAGGTCAGTTTTCAATCGAATAGGTACGTATTCGGCCCAATTGGAATCGTTCGAATTGAAGGAATAGCGCATAGATCGAATTCGATTTGCAGTTTTTCCAAAAAAAACTTTACATTTTTCAAAGTCCACCAATTGACTCCAAATAGGTTCAAGGAGGTCCCCCATAGGCTAAAACAGCAATTCGGCAGGTTTTAGATGGCAAATGGTCGAAGTAGAATTTTTAAAAAGACAGTACATGATAAATTTCGATATTTGAATTTTCGAATCTTTTGCAAATTTGAATCGAATTTGGACTATTCCCTGTGTCGAAGTACACAAAAATAGCTTGAAATTCCAATTTTTTCAATTCGAAAATTCACCACAACCTTTGATAAATCTGCTCCTTAATGTGAAGATTTTTTAGGCTTAAATTAGGCTTAATTAGATTGTAATTAAAATGAAAGCTCTTCAGGGCAAGGACATCCTTCCTATCATGTCTATTATCACATACTACTTAATCACTCTATATTTACAATTAACCATTATAATGCATGTCCTCACCATGTGTCCTTTTCTATACTGTTTATAGCATACCTCCCAACATTTTGGAAATAAAAAGAGGGACCAAAAAGTTGAAAAATTGTTAATTTTACAAAATTTGGCAGGTTATGAAAGTTTGAACATATTATATTACTCTAAAGACATGGGGTTGTTTTATGTCTCTAACGCGGAGTAACCCGAGTTACATTTCTGAAGCTAACAGTCGAGGGCTGGAGTTAAAAAAAAACTATAACCCCATAATGAATACTTAGGCAAGAGATAGTTTATATCAAATGGAGTGACATATTAAAGAATCTTACCAAACTGGAATATATATTTAAGTAAATATTGCCCTTTTACATCTCTTTGTGATGGTCTCTTTGCTGCCTCAGAGATCACCTGACCAGAAATACTACAACTCTTCTGTTAATTGGCTCATGTGACATAACACGTATGTTTGCTTTGTTTGTGTGCAAAGTGAATCCTAGGATCCCAGGGGGCGGCCCTTATTTTTTAAAATGGCAGTTTTCTATTTATTATTACCCAATGGCACATACTACTAAAAAGAATATTATTATGAAAATGGTTTATTTGCATGAAGCAGGGTTTTACAAATGAGCTGTTTTACTCAATATAGCTTTGTAGAGACCCTTGCCCTACGCGTTTCGCCGCGTTACCGGCATATGCCCCTGAGGAAGCTGGTAACGCGGCGAAACGCGTAGGGCAAGGCGGCATGGGTGGAGGATGGTGAGAGCAGCTCCTATCTCTCCCTACGTAGACAGGCAGGCGTCCAGCATGGGATTGGAAGGGAGGAAGGGAGGGGCAAATTAACACGGCTTGTTACTTACCGGAGCATTTTGCAAGGCAATGCTTAGCCTAATTGTTGGTACTTGAACTTAGCTCTTTCCATCTGTCCACCTATTGCGGTGTTTTAATTGTGTGTTTTATGGACATGGTCCAGCACTGTGTAAATATATACAGTGAGTTTGTTAATGCGGTGGTGGGGTACATTTTGGGGTTTGCGCTTGATGCGCCTATATATAAAGTATTTTAACTGAAATAATAAAGGTTACATTTTAGTAATGCATTGTCAGTATACTGAATTATAGCAGGTGTCCTGAACTGGGTTGCTGGGGGGCGGAACCTGGTGTACTTGGCCAGCTGAGCGCACAGTTCCAACCCCATTGTTTCTATTTTCTAATTGTGACTTTCCTTCTCCAAGTACAACATGCAAGGGGTTCTCACAGGCATGACTGTACCTGCGCTAGTAGAGATTATATTGTAAATGCCAATTCTGTACCAATATGAAAGTATTTTTCCCTAGAATCCTATTCTGTTTAGCCTCCAAGAATTTTACGGGGCATGAAAAAGCGTGGGTTTGGTGCAGGATGCTGCAATGGATTTGGAGGCAAGTGCATAACAGAGAAACAATAGAAGAGGCAGCAAAACAATATGAGCAGTCAAGTTGCTGACAGGCGGGGAACTGGAGACTGCTAGGATGATTTGGTACATAATTGCTAAATAGCACCAGTGCAGTTGGCCATAGCAACCTATGAGATATTCTCTTTGGTCTTCTAACAGATAGTAGGCCACAAGACCTTCAGCCTTGTGTTTTTATATGGTCATGGAACTTCTCTGTGACTTACAGTATATCCTCCTTAAGTTTCCAATAGGGGATAATAATATATATATATATATATATACACATGTATTATATATAAATCAGCAAGCCTGTCATTGCAGGGAGCTGTGGGAAGAAAGTGGTCTAACAGTTGAAAGCATCCAGAAGATCAGTCACATAAAACTTGAATTTGTTGGCAGCACAGAACAACTGGATGTGCACATGTTTCGGACAGATGAATTTTCTGGGGAACCAACTGAAAGCGAAGGTGTGTGCAGCTCTTCAGATTGTGCCTATGTCGCAGTTCTGCCGTTTTATTGTTTGCACACACAATTGGTGTATCGTCTGGATTTGTTCTTTTTTGTTTTTATTTTTGAAATATAGAAATGCAACCGCAGTGGTTCGATATGGAGAAGATTCCTTTGGATGGGATATGGCCGGATGACAGATATTGGTTACCGCTGCTATTGAAGAAGGAAGAAATTCACAGCCTGTTCAAAGTTCCAGGGAAATGATAAAATTCAGAATTATAAACTGGAGCAAGTTTAAAACATCTAAAGAGACTTTGGTAAGAATGTAGTTTAAAGCCAGCCATACATGGCAAGCTCCTCTCTTTGGGCACCTAGCCAAACAAACAGATCTTGGCCTGATTTGAGCATCCCATGTACCTGGGCCAAATTGGGCTCATCGGCTTGTTGGATCCTAAAAGGGCCTTCCCGTTTGGCTTTTCAATGGTTCAATCAGCTTCTAAAATCAGACTGTTTATGGCCAGCTTAAAATTGATTGCCTTCTACAGAATTCCACAAGTCTGGTCAAAAATTCCAAGTAGAATGTTTTCAGATCACACCCTGAAAACTCTTACTTCATACAGATTCCAGTTGTAAGAACTGGTTTATTATCAGCAGTGTTCTCTGCCTCAGTCAGACTAAAGTATCTCATGTAATTTAGTTTTAGTCTTCATTTTACACAAATTGTGTAAAGGGAAATTATAGATGTTGCTTAACAACCTCAGTTGGCTCAAAAAATACTCAATCTGAAATCACTAGTACAGTTGTTCTTGGCTCAAAAAACCTCTACGGTCAACTGGCTGAAATCACTAGTACTGGTGTTCTTGGCTCAAAAAATACTCTAGGGTCAATTGGTTGAAATCACTATTACTGGTTCTTGGCTCAAAAGGTACTCTAGGGTCAACTGGCTGAAATCACTAGTATTAGTGTTCTTGGCTCAAAAAATACTCTAGTGTCAACTGACTGAAAATACTAGTACTGGTGTTCTTGGCTCAAAAATACTTTAGGGTCAACTGGCAGAAATCACTAGAACTGGTTTTCTTGGCACAAGAAATTCGATAGGGTCAACTGGCTGAAATCACTAGTACTGGTGTTCTTGGCTCAAAAAATACTAGTAGGGTCAACTGGCTGAGATCACTACTACTGGTGTTCTTGGCTCAAAAAAAACTCTAGGGTCAACTGGCAGAAATCACTAGTACTGGTGTTCTTGGCTCAAAAGGTACTCTAGGGTCAACTGGCAGAAATCACTTGTACTTGTGTTCTTGGCTCAAAAGGTACTCTAGGGTCAACTGGCTGAAATCACTAGTACTGGTTTTCTTGGCTCAAAAAATACAATAGGGTCAACTGGCTGAAATCACTAGTACTGGTGTTCTTGGCTCAAAAAATACTAGTAGGGTCAACTGGCTGAGATCACTACTACTGGTGTTCTTGGCTCAAAAAAAAACTCTAGGGTCAACTGGCAGAAATCACTAGTACTGGTGTTCTTGGCTCAAAAGGTACTCTAGGGTCAACTGGCTGAAATTACTAGTACTGGTGTTCTTGTCTCAAAAATACTCTAGGGTCACCTGACTGAAATCACTAGTACTTGTGTTCTTGGCCCAAAATCACTAGTACTGGTGCATGTTGTTGTCCATTATGGACTTTTGTTGCCAAGTCCTTAGTAGTTCTGCTGGCTGGGAGACAAAACTTCCAGAATTGCTTCCCATTTATTATAATGGCAATTTACTGCAAAATTGAGATTCACTCACAGTTGCAGTGATTGGTGCAAAAATGCTGATCATCACAGTTTTCTGTAGCAAACGTTTGACCTGCAAGTGCACTATGAGGGTTCAGGCTATTGCCATTACATTGAATGGGAAATGATATATCTGGATGTTTTATTGCCTGCCATTGGAGCTTCTATACACTTTGGCAACAAGACACTCCGCATGGCCGTGTGCCATTGTCCTGTAGGACATCCACAGATCTGTTATTGTGCATTTATCGCTCTTAGGGGAATTAGATTAACTGCTGGTCTGATAAACAGGAAATTATTGTGTGATCACAGAATAACGTTGTAGTTTCCTTTTTGAATTCCAGTGCCTTCCCAGTTGTACGAGAAGCATTTCTCTTGGCTCAAAAATACTATAATGCAATCATATATACAGTATATTTTGTAATTAAAAATCTTTCAGTAATTACCCATCTATTGAGTGCCCTGTTTTTCTGACATGCAAACCAGGGTCTGTTTACATTAGGGATGCACCGAATCCACTTTTTTGGATTCAGCCGAACCCCCGAATCCGAACCCTAATTTGCATATGCTACTTCTTTAGTAAAGCTTTAGTTCTCCTTTAAAGAGAAAAACGTTCTTCATACAATTACACTATCTATATATCTGTTGCTCAACGAACACTCCAAAAAAATGTGCTGGTTTGAAACACATATGTATATGAAAAAAATAACCACACTCATAGGTCTTTCATAATGATGAAAACTAGAAAAAAAATGTATTCAACGTTTTGGCCCGTTTTCGGGCCTTCTTCAGAAATCTAAAGATTCAGTGAAGCATTAATCTTTTGGATACACAAGTATGAATAAAGATTAATGCTTCACTGAATTTGGAGTTGTGGATCCTTTGAAAGAATTTATATGCTGTTTTTGGCCCAGCACCCGTTGGAATTAAAGACTGGCTCAGAGTGTGAACGCTTGGAGAAATAGATATATAGATATATATGCTCTAATCAGTCTACAAATTTGCAGTTCCTGTGAGCACACTTATCCAAGTAACTGACAAAGTAACAATAAACAAGAGGAGGCATGCTTATTATGCAATATATTTTATTAAATATATATATGTTTTGAATACTTTACAAATATAATTTCATAGACGGGAATATTTAATTCGATTAGCATATAGGTATCTAATGGCAGTTTTCTTGTTTGGAGTGTAACAAGTTTTCTTGGCTAATAAAACACTTTTCACCACTGGATTTAGTGCTTGCATTAATACTTGGCAGAAACAAAATAAAGAGCAGCTTAATGGCCATCTACATTAAAGTGTTTTCCCACAACAACGGTTAACAATCACGACACATTATCCATCATTAAAGCAAGAACTAGATCCTTCTGCTGTGGTGACAACACTGCTCTCTGAATAGGCACTAAATACATTTATCCAGCTCAATAGTTTATATACTTATAAAAATAACACTTAAACTTACTCAGTTTATATATAGGTATTTAGTCTTCATTTCTGGCATGCTGCTATAGCATTTCTAAGTTCCAGTTTTCAATACTGTTAGCAAATAAATGAATATACCCAAGAGGAATCAGATTAGTGATAAACACTGATTAAGGAAAGCAAGGCTGCTGCTCTGAAGTCGAACAGAAGGACAAATAGAGCTTTCTGCTGAGCCTTTAACATGTGAAACAACATCACAAGACATTCCTTTTCTCACTAAAGTCATTTTCAGACAACTGTAGCCATTTGGGTGAAATGACCAGCAAAAAGATTCTATAAACAATGTCAAAAGTGCTTAGAAGCGTTCTCAGAATAATTTTACATTCATCAGTTTTGAGGCTTTACATTAGCTTCACTCCATGTGGAACGGCCCATAGGCTGGTGCCATACCGAAGTATTTTAAAGGGACTGATCAGCTGCTAAGTCACTTCCTATAACTGCTCTGTGTACAATTTACCTAAAGATCAGTGAGCTAAAGGAGCACAATATTTGTTAAGTCAGTTGCTGTATACTTTCAGAGAAAATAAAAAGGCACCAAAATTGCGATGAATACTTAATTGCCAGGCAAAGTGAAATAGCTCTGCTTAATTGTTATATTTCATGATCCGCTTAATATTGATCATTGTCAGTCAATTTGACCAGGTTAATAGTGTTTATAGAGAAGATTACATTTTAAAAGGCACCGTCAATCCTTTCCTAAATGCGTCAGTATCTCTTGCTAGTTATGCCCATACTTATAAATGTGCAATTTGGCTTCTAAATGGTTAAAAACAGACATACCACTCATGAAAACCGACTGAAAGAATTCGCAGCGGTCCATCCATAATGCACGGGAGCAGGACAGGACAAAGTGCAGTTGTTCAATTGAAGGAGGGGTCACACAACTAACAGACATTTCCGCTGTAGCAATGCGGGCAGCACTGGGATTCTCACAGCTGATATACGAGTCCGGCCTTTATTCTATGTGATCACTCTTAGGGGGTTATTTATCAAAGTCCGATTTTATCTCAATATTTTCTGCTACAAACTCAGTTCAAATCTGCTTGGGTTTTTTACACTTAATTATTACATTTTCCTGCAAATTTGCTTTTGCAGGAAAAAAAAAAATACATGATTTTCGCTTTTTTTTTTTTTTTGATTTTTTCATCCGATTTTCACCATTTTTTCGGAGTTTAGTAAATAACCCCCTTAGTATGTAAATGTAACATACATGTAAACATGTCAAAATTCAACTTAGTCCTAGTGTTTTACAAAAATACTTGCGCAAGAAAAATATAGAAAGGAATCTTGGAGAATACGGTCCTGGTACAAACCCTGATACACTACAGCCAGATAGGCAGTTCTTGCTCATTCTAATACAGGTATAGGATCTGTTATCTCATTATCCAGAAAGCTCCAAACTACAGAAAGCTGTGTTCTATAGACTCCATTTTATCACAAAAAAAAAAAAGTGGTTTCCTTTTTCTCTGTAATAATAAAACAGTAGCTTGTACTTGATCCCAACTAAGATATAATTAATCCTTATTGGAGGCAAAACCAGCCTATTGGGTTTATTTAATGTTTATAAAAATTATTAGTAGACTTAAAGGAGAAGGAAAGCTACAGAGGCATTTTATTGCCAATAGATTACCAGCAAAAGTGCAAGCTAGAATGCTATATTTATTCTGTAGAATGTTTTACCATACCTGAGTAAAAAGCTCTAGAAACTCTCTGTTTGTTTAGAATAGGAGCTGCAGTATTAATGTGGTGTGACATCACTTCTTGCCTGAGTCTCTCTCTGCTCTGGGCTCAGATTACAGTAGAGAAGGGAGGGGGGGGGGGAAGAGGAGCAAACTGAGCATGCTCTTGCCCAGGGCAATGAGGTTTAAGCTGAAAATAGGAAGTCTGATACAGAAGCCCATGAGTACACAATAGAAGGAAAGAAAGGCAGTGTTTCTTTTGACAGGGGACTCAGAGCAGCACTACTTTGGGGGTTTACTGGTATATTTAGATGGACCTTTCTGATAAGGCTTACTTAGTTTTAACCTTTCCTTCTCCTTTAAAGGGGTTGTTCACCTTTGTGTTAACTTTTAGTATGATGTAGAGAGGGATATTCTGAGATAATTTGCCGTTGGTTTTCATTTTTTATTATTTGTGGTTTTTGAGTTATTTAGCTTTTTATTCAGCAACTCTCCAGTTTGCAATCTCAGCAATCTGGTTGCTAGGGTCCCAATGACCCTAGCAGCCATGCACTGATTTGAATAAGAGATTGGAATATGAATAGGAGAGTCATGAAAAGAAACTAGCAATACCTATACATTTGTAGCCTTGCAGAACATTTATTTTTAGGTGAGGTCAGTCAACCCCAATTGAAAGATGAAGTCAGAAGAAGCAAATACTTCAAAAACGAAACAAAATAAATAATAAAGAATTAGAATTAGGCATTCTATAACATACTAAAAGTTAACTTAAAGGTGAACCAACCCTTTTAAGTTATGAAGAAAATTACAGAGAGATCAGTTATCTGGAAAACCCCATGTCCCGAGCATTCTGGATAACAGGTCCTATACTTGCATAGAAATTTACATTTTAACATTGAATATTTGCTTTTTTGTTGCATTCTCACAATTAAACCCAACTTTTTTTAATACTGTATCTCAAAAGGTATTTTGTGCTGCATCTTAAGTTTTAGAAGAATTACATTTTTGGTCAGTGATGGAAGAGCAGCGATTTCTCATCACAAAGGAACTAAACTACACCTTAAAATGTAATTCTAAAGAGAAGTTGGTTCATGGGTCCTAGGCCACAAGGGTAATTATTGGGCAGCCAACAGCTGTACTAGTAATTTTATAGGCATTTCCCACACCTGAATAATTCCAGGCTAAAGAAATGCAAAACAAAAAACTCCAAGACTCATACTTGTAATCACTGATTTGATTATAAGCAATAAAAGTGAACGTCATCACAAAAATTGGAATGTTTAGACCTGTGCTAGATAAATGGCCCCCTAAAGCAATGTGCAGTATTGAATTGAGCCTGGATTACTTTGTGCCCTCTAAAGGCCTCAGAACACCACCATCAACTGACCTAAGTAGGGTTGTCGAGTGATAATGAGATCTCCACAGCACTCAAAGACTTGTGCAGCAGAAATCCCAAGTGGCTCTTTGCATCACATACAGCTTTACTGGCATTTTATAAAGGAAAATGTCAGAAAGGCAAGACTTCCATGTTCACATATAAGCTTTCATGGCACGTATCGAGAAGTTTACATCAAGACTGTATCAAGTAATAGGAACATATAAAGCAATATACTGTTGGCTTTGATAGGGCATAAAAAAATAACCATTTACTCCACCAGAAACTTACACAACGGCTGTTTTAAAAATGAGCAGCCAGTTTCCATCCAGCATAAAGATTCTTGAGATGTCCCATGTGATGCCCAGCGACTACTGATTGTTCTAGTGAGGGAAGAAATTTCTTTCCTCTGGTGAGAGAGGTGGAGTAGGTAGGGTGGAGGTTCCAACAAACAGGCAGTTGAGTTTTGGTTTCAGTTCGTTCCAAACTTGGTTCATCTAGTAGGAAAAAAAAGGGGAAACATAACAGTGAAAACTAACAAGTTTTTAACTTTATTCACTTCCTTTTAAAAGGAAAAAAAAAGTCTCACTGGTAGACAATTCCTCAGATACCACTTTCAGCGTGGCACATTTCTTAAAGGCACCAGACACACATCTACCTCTACAATCTCTCTCGCTGTGTGTAAGGGCAGACTAATTTGAATTGACCATGTACAGGCATAACATGGCAAAATATACGTCTGGTTAGTTTTTTTAAACCTCTTTATTTCACAAAAAAAATTCATATAGGAAAGAAAGCAGTTTCTGGGAACATCAGGACAAAATTTTGATGTAAAATCCGGTAAAAAACATTACTTAAAATCAGGGAAATGCACCCATTGAATTGTATTATAAATGGGTGGGACCACAAACAAAAAATTTAAAATGCGGGAAAACTTACAATCAGGGTACTTAAAATCGAGGTTTCACTGTATATTTATCTATCAATCCATCTATCATCTATCCAACATCCATCATGTATCCATCCAGCCATCATCCATCATCTCTCTCTCTCATCTCTCACTCTCTCACTCTCATCTCTCACTCTCTCACTCTCATCTCTCCATCATCTCTCTCTCTCATCTCTCCATCATCCATCATCTCTCTCTCTCTCTCATCTCTCTCTCTCATCTCTCCATCATCCATTATCCATCATCTCTCTCTCTCTCATCTCTCCATCATCCATCATCTCTCTCTCATCTCTCTCTCCATCATCCATCATCTCTCTCTCTCATCTCTTTCATCTCTCTCTCTCTCATCTCATCTCTCTCATCTCATCTCTCTCATCTCATCTCTCTCAATCATCTATCTATATCTATCATCTATCTATATCTATCATCTATCTATCTATCTATCTATCTATCTATCTATCTATCTATCATCTATCTATTTATCCATCCATCGTAGGTTAATGCAAGCCATTTGCATTAGTGAAAGCTGTGGCTGCTCCAGATTCTGAAATTTGAGACTTATGGTATAAAATTTGAAGTTCTGAAATGGCTTACAAATGCATGGAATTTGTGGAAATTACCAAAATTAAATTTCTTTGATCAAACATGATCGTGATTAACCCAACTGAGGTCAAATTTGCAGAAATTATTAGTATAGTGGATGAATGGTGTCTATGCACAATAAATGAGACTAATACTATTTTTGTAAGTCTGTTCCTGGACTTACTTAATTGTTCTGCAATTCATTTCTACAAACTCAAACCTCAAGAATTCATAAATCTACCGTTACTGGTTTGTATGAACAACTAAGATAGAATCTTAACATGTAGCATTTTGTTTGGGGGGGGGTGTTATAGGTTGCTAACACTGAGGTCAAATGTATTTATCAGAAGTGTAACCAAAGTTGGCAGACATACAACAATATAACTATGAGGATTAACAATAGAATATGAGTACATCTGGATTGAAAACTGCGAGTTGCACATCACAGTATCTTTGATACAAAAAATTTATAATCATTATGATTATGGAAAGATTCCAATTGGGCATTCCTATAGACAAAGCTAAAGGCTGCAGGGGTTTAGGTTACTCACCTCTTTGTGGCCCTGGATCTGTGAATTCACAAAAGCTCCAAGAATGTGTGAAGTCATGGGCAGGTAAATATGAATGAGTTGGGTTTCTTGGTGCAAACAATACAGGGAAAAGTAATTCCTGAGCTCCATTACTATGATAGCATTTTCTTGCTAAAATAGAAAACACAATATATACATTTTAGATCTGAATATGGGTATACAGGTGGGTGCAAGTAATGCATAGTGGTTCAGTTCAAAGAAGGACATGTCAAGGATATTTAGAATGTGCCCACAGCCGAGGCAGTCATATTTGTTTTGCTGAAATAAATGTATAATTAAGTAGACACACATCTTTTTAATCTTCAGCAATAATCATCAGTAGACTGTGTTCCAACAACAGATGTGGTTTAATAGAGGGTACAAAGTGTAAGAAGTGACGGTGATATTGAAGCCTTTCATACAGTTGTCTCGACCTATAGGGCACAGGAACTCACAGTACCTATTGAATTAATGATATCCTTCCTTTATATATTCAGGGGGTTATCAAAGGTTGAGTTGTGTTTACTCGAAATATCCAAAACTGCTAAAAGCCCGAATCCGAAAATACTCCTGATAAAACCTGTCGAGGTAATAATTAAGTCAATGGCAGAGGTCCCTATAACCATTATTTGCCTTCATGATTTTCGCTTTTTTTTTTTAACTGTGTTTTGCACTCGAAAAATTAATGTAGGGTAGGTAGGTATTCAAGTCTTACCCCCCCTATTGCATTCAATCAAGTTTTCTACATTTGGGTTTTTTCATAAATAAGCAAACATTCGAGAAGTGAGTTTATACGAGGTAGAAAATAACCTCACAAACTCGAACTTTGATAAATAACCCCCTTAGGGATGAAATATTTATGCAGCACTTTAGAGAGATTGTACATAGTTCACATTGGGCCCTGCCTCAGTGAAGGTTACAATCTAAGGCCTCGTTTAACCACCACACTAGGGTCAGTTTCCCAAAGAGCCAATTAAACTGTCTGTACGTCTTTGGAGTGCGGGAAAGAATTGGAATAGCCTGGAGAAATCCCATACAGACAGGAAAAACATATAAACTTCTTGCAGATAGTGCCCAGGATCAAACTCTGGACCCAAGCTGTAGCAAAGTGTTAACCACAGAACCACCATGCTGCTGGTATGCAGTGGTGGAACTACTGGGGGTGTGATTGCACTAGAGCACGCACCGTCTCAGGTCCAGCCAGGGGGAGGGGAACCCAGCTGCATGTCTTGCACCCAGGCCCCATCACTCATAGTTACTTTACTTTTGGTATGCCCCATATCCACTACCAGTATTACTACAAAGGCTTAAAGGGCATGTAAAGTCTAAAATAGAATAAGGCTAGAAATGCTGTATTTTGTATACTAAATATAAACTTACTGCACCACAAGCCTAATCAAACAAATCATTTATGCTTTCAAAGTTGGCTACAGGGGGTCACAATCTTGTAACTTTGTTAAACATCTTTGCAAGACCAAGACTGTGCACATGCTCAGTGTGGTCTGGGCTGCTTAGGGATCGTCATAAACAAAGCTGCTTGGGTTCTGCATGGCTGGGAAGTAAGGCGGGGGCTCCCCCTGCTGTTCCTAAGTATGATTGTTTCCCTGCTCAGCAGTTAGAGACCGTCTGACAGTTCCTATCCACAGCAGTAAATGAAGGAAGAATTTCACTGCATACAGTCAGGTTTCTTATAAAAATGGGACATATTTTTTAATTAAAGTATATTGGAGATAGGTTTCTTTTTCATTAAAGAAAGTAAAAATGGGATTTTATTTTTTTGCCTTTACATGCCCTTTGATGTCAGGAGTTTAAATACACCTGAGCCTCAAATTAAAAATACACTATATATAGAGCATTCATTAAAAGCAATCTCTATATGTAACAAATGTACCCACCTCTACAATACGAGACTCCAGTTGTTCAACAGATTCAGCCTCTTTGCTTTGCACTGTTGCACTCATCATTTGCTTCTTCATAAGGCTGTACTTGTGCAAGGCCTTCTGGTGCTTGTGCAATACTCCTTTCTCGTGCCTCTCACACAAATCCTTAATTGTGCAGGATAAGAAAAGAGGGTTTAAAGTAAAGGTTCTAAAGGAAAAGTTGACTCCTTACTGATAAAAGCAATCAGTGCAAAATAAACATAACACTACAATTCATACATAACAGACATGTCCTTCTAAAAGTCACTTACTTTATAAGACTGAAGAAGGTCTAAGAATAGGTTTAATTTCTCTACCACATCAATTTCTTCCAATTTCCCCTGGAAAATAAAAGGTGGGGGAAATATCAGAAAAAAACACCTAAATTAATTACTACGATTAATATGGTCAAATGCAGACTCTTAAATGTTATTGAAAATCTAAACCAAGGCAGTACTATGAGTCCTTGTTTGTCCTCATGTAACCGTGTGCTCATGCCAAAATTGGGAGCTATGAGTGATGATGCATCTATAAAAATTTAAAGGCATGATTTGGTCCATGATTTTGTTCATCTGGACCCAATGATTAAATGGAGTCTGTTTTCTAAAGTTTACTATGGGTAAGGGCACACAGGCATATTCGTCACCCTGTCAACTAATTGCCTCTTCTTCGGGGCAAAAATCTCGTCGAACTGCCTTCCCGCCGGCTATAATGAAAAATCGCCAGCGGGATGGCACTCGCAGCGCTTTGCTTTCCAAAGTCGCCCAAAGTTTCCTTGTTAGGCGATGTTTCATTATATCCGGCAGGAAGGTAGGGGAAGACAGTTTTGGGAGATAGTCGAAGAAGAGGCAATTAGTCGACAGGGCAACTAATCTCCCCGAATCTGCCTGTGTGCCCTTACCCTTAAATTTACTACAAACATCTTGCTGGAACTAAGTTTGGCATGTAGGGGGTTCTCAAAATTTACACAGTGCAAAATTACTTTTGTGTGGTAGTTAACATGCATGGAAGACCCTGTAATTTTCATTAAATGCTCTCCATAGAATATGATTCCATGGTTCATACCCCCCCAATGCAAGCCCAGAGGTTCATACCCAATTGTAAAAAAAAAAAAAAAAATTGTAAAAGCATAATAAACTGCTACTCCAGTGAGTGAGAATCCAGTCAATATGTGCCTTCCCCCAGGCATAGTCGGAGGTGCAGAGCCCTCAATACTGTTTTGGGTAATGGCTCAATAATGGCTATATACAAACATTCCAGGACAGACTGGTGAAAATAAATAGGTACATGATAATTGAGTTGTACTGAAAATAATTTAGACCTAAGCTGTACCTGATGAGCTGCCTTGTCAGCAAGCAGAGCGAACTCTACAGATAAACCTTTCAGTGCCTGCTTCAGGGTGCTCCAGGTGTTCTGGGTGACGGCAGCCCAAGAAGGAAGTGGAGTGGCATCAGATCCTAAAGCACTTTTTAGACATATAATAAAAAAAAAAAATACGAATGAACATCAAGAAAAATCCTAAAATTCTTTCTTCGGATAATGTAATTGGAGTGGATATGCCCAGTGTTGATAAATGAGCCCCACTAACTTAAAGGGATACTGTCATGGGAAAACATTTTTTGTTTTTCAAAATGAATCAGTTAATAGTGCTGCACCAGCAGAATTCTGCACTGAAATCCATTTCTCAAAAGAGCAAACAGATTTTTTTATATTCAATTTTGAAATCTGACATGGGGCTAGACATATTGTCAATTTCAAAGCTGCCCCAAGTCATGTGACTTGTGCTCTGATAAACTTCAATCACTCTTTACTGCTGTACAGCAAGTTAGAGTGATATCACCCACCTCCCTAGCAGCCAAACAAAAGAACAATGGGAAGGTAACCAGATAGCAGCTCCCTAATAAGATAACAACTGCCTGGTAGATCTAAAAACAACACTCAATAGTAAAAACCCATGTCTCACCGAGACACATTCAGTTAGATTGAGAAGGAAAAACAGCAGCCTGCCAGAAAGCATTTCTCCTAAAGTGCAGGCACAAGTCACATGATTTAGGGCAGCTGGGGAATTGACAAAATGTCTAGCCCCATGTCAGATTTCAAAATTGAATATAAAACAATCTGTTTGCTCTTTTGAGAAATGGATTTCAGTGCAGAATTCTGCTGGAGTAGCACCATTAACTGATGTGTTTTGAAAAAAAAAAACATGTTTTCCGATGACAGGATCTAAGTAAACTTAATTTTGAATCTTCCGGTGTTAGTGTGACACCCACTTCAAGGTACAAGGGATGAGAATCACAGATACATAATACATCAATTCTTTAATAATGATAAATCTTTATTTAGCATCCACCAGTCCAGTAATATTTGAAAAATAATTTTTTTCTAGATTACAATGGGCTGGGGTGGTGTGATCCATAGGATGAAGAACAAAACTAAACAGTACTTATAGAAGGATTGTGCCAGTCCAGTATAAGTGAGAGAACTGACTCACCTCTCATAGTTAACTTACCCTGGTTGCGGTGCCGGAGGGAGTAAGTACATGGGGTTAGAGGTGGCTTATGGCCAGTTTTGTTACATAAAAAAAAAAAAATTGAGATGCAGCTTAACAGGTAATACGAATGTGTTCCTATTTGAAACAGGAGTGGTTCAGTATTGCTAGCTGTGACCATCTAGACCCCTGTTTGTTAGTAAGTGATAGCTTGTGTCTTAAACACAGTATTTCTGAAATCATCTGTTTACTAAACTATAAAATAAGTTAAATGGCACCTTTCTCTCTGCTCAGTAGACCTTACATTCTCACCTACCCTTTAATATATTTAAAGGGCTACTATAATGGGAAAACATGTTTTTTTCAAAACACATCAGTTCATAGTGCTGCTCCAGCAGACTTCTGCATTGAAATGTTTTTTTCAAAAGATTTTTTTTTATACTTAATTTTAA